>BTHU01000003.1:119160719-119400719 GCA_036184795.1 Tokudaia tokunoshimensis | reverse complement strand
CACACCAACCACTGGAGAAGAGAAGATGGAGGTGGCTAACGGGATGATGTGTTCATTTAGGGAGGTTCACAGTGCAGAGAGGTTGTACTCTTACCCTGAACTCCCTGACTGTAGTTTCCATGTGCAATCAAGGATGAGCAGATACTGACCATTCTATGAGCAGCTGGGCATCTGAAGATGGAAATGCGAGGACAGTGTGGAGAGCAAAGCCTGTGTGTGTGTCAGCGAGCAGATGAGGAGCTGGCTGCAGCTTGGTGGTAGAATGCCTGCTTAGCTTGATGCTGAGTCAGAGCACCTTCATGTCCTGGGATTTAGGCATCCTAGTTACTCATGGAAAACAAAATGAAACAAGCAGGAAGGAAAGGAGAAGAGAATCACTTTGATCTCAGAAAATGGTGTTTTATATAAAGGTATGATTTTTTGGACAGAGAGTGAATGAAAGAGAGAATGAGAACCTGTGAGAACTCCTATTAACCAGAATTAAGCAGAATCGCAATATTTAACAAGGGAGGGAGGGAGAGAAAGGGGAAACTAATTCCTTCAGAAAGCAAAATCTGGAAAGATAGTGTGGGAAGAATAAAGGACACTGAATCCCCCAACATACAGTAGAACTTAAGATGTACACTGTTAATGCTTATAGATTTTAAATAAAACACAAGTAAAATAGCTCTAAAAGAGAAATAGTTGTCTATTTCTGAGTACTTTGTTCTTACGTTTGTGAGGCACAGATCAAGTCCATGACTTCAGTAAGCACTCACTGCATCTCTTTAAACTCCAGCCTATTTCCAAGCACAACTAATTCAAACAAAAGATTTCATTTTCCTTAGAAATTTCTCCAGATGGAAATTTTGAAAAAAAATATCTTCTGTTATTATTCTGGGTTGAAATAAAATATGGATTAAATGGGAAAATAAAGAAAATGCTTGCTAAATAAATAGGTAATTAAATCTTGTTTACCATTCCACTCACAGATTTTTAATGTCTGCCAGAATATAATATTGGCTTGGGAGATGGGATGTTGGTTAAACTGAAGCCAAACAATTCAAAATTTAGAAAAATAATAACTGGGGTTTGTTGAAAAACAAGTTAGCACAGGCAGTATGTAAGCCTTCCTATGTGCATGTGTAGAGAATACACAGTGAAGGTTCCGAGTTGCTCTGCATCTTGTCATGCTAGGGACATCTTGTGATGACTCTGCCACAAGCAACCAACATGATTAAGTTAAAGTGTAATCTAAGCAAAATATTCCAAACTTAAGCCCATTGTCTTACCATTTTTATTACTGTATGACACCAGAAAGACACAAAACATAAAATCAACTTAGTGTTTCATTATAGCTAATACTACAGTGTTGTTAAAAAATATGTCTACATGCAGAAGAATGTAAATAGACCATATATATCACCCTGCACAAAACTCAAGTCAATTGAGTCATAGACCTCAACATTAAACCAGACACACTAAACCTAATAGAAGAGAAAGTGGTGACTGCTTTGAATACACTGGCACAGGAGACAACTTCCTAAACAGAACACCAATAGCTCAGACACTAAAATCAACAATCAGTGGGACCTGAAACTAATTTTTTTTGCATGGTTAAGGATACAATCATCAACAGGACAAAACAACAGCCTCCAGAATGGTAAAAGATCTTTACCAATCCTACATCTGACAGAGGACTAATATCCAAAATATATAAAGAACTTAAGAAATTAGAAGCCAAAAATAAAACAACTCAATTTTTAAAAAATGGAGTATAGAGCTAAACAGAATTTCCAACAGAGGAATCTTGAATGGCTGAGAAACACTTAAAGAAATGTTCAAATCCTTAGTCAACAGGGAAATGCAAACCAAAACAACCCCAAGATTCCATTTCACACCTATTAGAATGGCTAAGATGAAAAACACAAGTGACAGACAGCATATACTGGTGAAGATGTGGGCATATATCCAAAAGATGCCTGCCCTACTATACCACAAGGACACTTGCTTGACTATGTTCGTAGAAATTTTATTTGTTATAGCCAGAAACTAGAAACAACCTAGATAGTCCGTAACTGAAAAATGAGTAAAGTAAATGTGATACATCTACACAATCAAATACTATTCAGTTATTAAAAACAAGGACACCTTGAAATTTGCAATCAAATGAATGAGACTAGAAAATGCCATCCTGAGTGAGGTAAAACAGACTCAGAAAGACACCTATAGTATGTACTCACTTATAAATAGGCATTAGCCACAATGTACAATATAACCATGCTACAATCCACAGACCCAAGGAAACTAAGAAATAAAGAGGGACCAAGGGAGGATGCTAGAGGTGGAAGGAGAGAGGCAACTGCGTGGGAGAGGAAGTATGGGCCAGGTGTGGGGATGGGGACCAAGTGTGGGAAAAGGAGGGACCAGGGTGGGTTGGAGTGAGAGTGGAAATCTGTGAGAGTAGGGATCTCTGGTATTACCTGGAGATCTGGGACTGGAGAAGCTCTCAAGAGTCCATGACGAGATTCTTCATGAGATCCTAGATGAGATTCTTACCAGCAGGTGTTATGGAGACTGAGGTGAAGTGACCACCTTCTCTAGCCAGATGGGACTTCCAGTGAGTAGAGGGGGACATCAACCTATCCACAATACCTTCAACCCCAAATCTGCCCTGCCTACAAGGTGCCTACATTGAGCAGAGACTGAGGGAATAGCCAAGCAAAGACTGCCTCCGCTTGAAACCTGTGCCACATGAGAAAGCTAAAACTTTGACTATGATTAATGATACTCTGTATTACTTGTAGACAGGAACCTAGCATACCTGCCTCTGGAGAGGCTTCTTTCAGCAGCTATTGGAAGCAGATGCAGAGACCCACAGCCAAACATCAGGCAGAGCTCCAGGGAGTGCTTTGGAAGTGTGAAGGATAGAATTGAGCAAGCTTGAGGGGTCAATGACACTGCAAGATGACCTGCAGAGTCAACTAACCTGGGCCCAAGGGGGCTCACAGTGACTAAATCACCAATCAAAGAGCATGCAGGGGTTAGACCTAGTCCCCCTACATATTTGTAGCAGATATTTGGTCTTCATCTGGGTCCCCTAACAACTGGAGAAGGAGCTGTCTTTGATTCTGTTGCCTGTTATGGACTCCCCTTTCCCTAATTGGACTGCCTGCTTGGGCCTTAGCAGGAAAGAATGTGTGTGCTGGGATTAGATGTCCCATTAGGATATGCTGGTATTCAAGGTGAGCTTCCCTTCTCTGAGCAGGAGGAGAAGGGGTAATGGGGGAAGGAATTTATAAGGATGTGACTGGGAGGAGAGGAGGGGGTATTTGATTAGAATGTAGAGTTAATTAATTATTAATTAATGAAAAATGTAATCTATATACATAATATATACATATATACACATATATACATATATTTACATACATAAATATATATATATATATGTAGAGAGAGAGAGAGAGAGAGAGAGAGAATAAATTGCATATATGAAGAGAGGTTCATTCCATAAGTTCTGTGACTCTAGAGGACCCTGACTAATATATTATTCATTAATTCATCAGTCTATCCATCCATTCATCTGTCTGTCTGTCAATCTGCCATTTGTTGTCTATGCGTGATCTATACATCTATCATCCTTTTATTTGTGAATTCTCTACCCCATATATATACCTAAAATTTCTACATCTATACGTTATCTATCTGTATTCTATTTGCATATCTCTTATCTGTTTCTAGACTAAGTATCTGCCATATATCTATAATTGATCTATCATCAATTATTTATGTATGTATCTCCATATCTATCTGTCTATTATTTTCATACAAATTACCCATTTCTCATATATTTGGATAATTAAAGTAAATATCTGCTGATATTGCATCTTTAACGTGCTTCATTTCCTGCAATATGAAATTCTAGGTCAATATGCCACCTTGGTAGCATTTCTACTCAGCAGACTAGCAAATAATGGAGAGATTGTTGACATTCTCTGTAAAGGTGGGGGCTGGGTAATTACGTATCATAAAGAGTGACAGGAGGTCATGGCTTTTCTGAAGAATTGCTTCTCATTGTGCTTTAATTTTGGATAACCGCTATATTGCAGGAACCAAACAGGCACCCATATAAGTGTGCTGAAAAGGCACAAACATGGGTGTGGCTTATCGTCCCAACAGTTTCATAAATAAAAAGACTGTAATAAGGTAAATAAACACTAAGTGCCTCACGGAGGAGAACTCTTTTCCATGAGTTGCACACCAAGAGGAGTGTGAGCCACTCTTAGAGTCCTCTTAGAAATAGACTAAGTGAACACTGAGGGGACTTGAATTTGCTTTCTATTTATTTTCAGTGTCTTTATGTCTTAGGAACAAGATAGTTTACTTGGCAAGGAATTTTGTAATCTTTCCTCTTCTAAAAAGAAACCATGAAAAACCCTAAAACAAAGAATGTAAGATAATACTTAGTAATAAAGATATAGAGCAGAAAGGCTTCTAGTGTCCAGTTCCCTGAACCAGCACTGGTTCCCCTTGCTCAGCACTTTTTTCCTTCCCCAGATTACTGCTCTCCATCCAAAGTAAATATTTCTACTGTACCACAGAACAAATTATTCAGCCTCAAAATCGCACAGCATTTGCCCTATAGTAAATCCCACTAAGTCGCTGCAACCCTCCACATCCAATTCAGAGAATGTTTATATTTGACCAGTGGGGATGAAGACAAATTGTTTATGGTCCTGTCTGCTGAGCGATGTTTTCATCAAGTCTGAATGCCGTGGAAAGATTAAGGTAAGGCCAGCTGAGGAAAACAAGGACTCAGGTCCCTGTCAGAGAGGGACAGACATGGTGGTTACTGCCCAGGCTAGTGCTGTTGACACTGTTGCCAGATTTGCCCGCTGCACAAGTAGGAAGCAATTCTTACTGACAGGTCAGTCTCTTCAGGAAAATCTGTTTATTCTGTTGGTGTGTGTGTGTGTGTGTGTGTGTGTGTGTGTGTGTGTGTGTGTGTGAACGTGCACGCGCACACATGCACGTGTGCTTGAGCTTGCTAAAACAACTATTAAAAAAATAAAACAAAATAAAATAAAAAAAATGGGACAGCTAAATATCCAGGAAAAGTCACTTGTGAACAAAAGAAAATTGCATGTCAGATCTCCTATTATTTATGTTTATTTTATGGATTATATGATTTCTTGGGGGCATCCCTTCAAGTTCAGTGGCTCTTTCTTCTGCCAGCTAAAATCTCTCACTGTAGGTTTGTTTCAGTTACTGCACTTTAATGTCCAATTTCCCTTTATTCCCTTTCTCTTGTAAAGTACTTGTTAAGTCTTTACTAACTACCGTCTTATTGGCCCACTACAATGTATCCATACCTAGGACTCCTTGCAGGTATTTTTTGAGAATTTTTTAAATGGCTTGTTGTATTTCAAGAAAGACTCTTAGCGGTCTCTTTCTCTCTAGTTCATACTTAATGACATAAAATAAATGCAAGTTAATTAAATACATAAGTGTTCACAATTAACCTCAAAGTCAAATCTGATTAGCAATATCAAGACTCCGATGGCTATGAAATACTCAATTATAAAAAGAAATCAATAGTCACTTGTTCTCCAGACAGTTTTCCGCAGAGAAGTTTTATTTTTAGGAATGTCTACAAAGTCAATAAGACCCAGATAAGTAAATAAATTGTTCCAGTTTATTCCCTTTCTATCCCCTTAATCATACCTACTGCCATCTGCAACCAGGTTCTAGAGCTGAGGCCATGAATGTTCTTCATTTTCAGTACACTTTGCCAGGCCTAGATGAGGTTAGGCATCACCTGAACTCTGCAGTGGCCTAGTCTAAGAAAGCCAGATTATGAGAGAGAGAGAGAGAGAGAGAGAGAGAGAGAGAGAGAGAGAGAGAGAGAGAGAGAGAGAGAGAAAGTTAGAAAGAACATAGGGCTCCCCCTCCCCCTTGGAGGCTGTTGGCTATCAGTCCATGAGGACAAAGGAAGCAAAAGTGACCAGCATGATTCAGACAGCTATTAGTATGAAGGACAGACTTCCAGAGACCTTGAAACAATAAAAGTCTACTTTATTTTTCCAGGGATAGGTTATATAATGACTTTTTAGAAGTATGGGTGGAAAGGGCTAATTGGTCATAGCATCAAGTGGGCAGGAAGGATTGATTGGTTATAATAAATAATTATTATGCAAGTAGGAAGTCAAAATGGGACATGTGTGCAGAGTTATGCAGCCTTGCAGAGAGTGCTGTACAAGGTCACTTTTTAGACAAGACCAGCCACTTGTCTTCAGGGACACTCTCCAGACAAAGCCAGGCAGAGACAGAGACAGGGAAGCCCCACTAAAAAAGAGAGTCCTTCATTTTGTGCCAAACTCAGAAAGCCATCTGGTCATGGGGGACTACAACCTTAAAAGCATTATTCTACAACAGAGCATACAGTAAATATAAGATGTTTTCAAAGAACAAGTCTTTTTGTTACAGGTATAGATGAAGAAGAAGAATCCTAGGTCAATAGCATGGACTAAAGCTTTAACTTCCCTAAACTAAGGGAAGACATAAATATAGATAGATAGATAGATAGATAGATAGATAGATAGATAGATAGATAGATAGATAGATAGATAGGTAGGTAGGTAGGTAGGGGTAGGTAGGTAGGTAGGTAGGTAGGTAGGTAGGTAGATAGATAGATAGATAGATAGATAGATAGATAGATAGATAGATAGATAGATAGATAGAAAGTAGATAGTAGATAGATAGATAGCAGATAGTAGATAGATATTAGAGATAGAGATATATACAGGAAGCAAACAGAACCCAGAACATATCATAGTTAAAATCCTAAAGATATCAAACAAATGAGGAACTGTTTAAAGCTCCAAGAGAAAAAATACCCACAAGTCATATGTTAAAGAAAACCCAATGGAATAACAGCTGATTTCTCAGTGGAAATTGTGAAAGTCAAAGATCCTTTAGCAATGAATTCTAAGTTCTTTTTTTTTTCAAATGATAGCAAATTATTTCCTTTTATTCTCATTACTTTTTTTTATTAGATATTTTCTTTTTTTCCTTTTTTCTAATTTTCTATATTTTTTATTTATATTATAAATGATTTCCACTATCCCGTTTCCTCCCTCCCCGAAAGTCCCATAAGCCCCCTTCCCTCCCCCTGTTCCCCATTCAACACCCCCTCGCTTCTCTGTCCTGGTATTCCCCTACATCCAGTCTTTCCAGGACCAGGGGTCTCTCCTTTCATCTTCTTGGAAATCTATTGATGTATGAATTGTGTCTTAGGTATTCCAAGATTCTGGGTTAATATCCCCTTATCAGTGACTGCATACCATGGGTATTCTTTTGTGATTGAGTTACCACACTAAGGATGATATTTTCAAATTCTGACCACTTGCCAAGGAATTTCGTGAATTCATTGTTTTTAATTGCAGAGTAGTATTCTATTGTGTAAATATACCACATCTTCTGAGTCCATTCCTCTATTGAGGGACATCTGGGTTCTTTCCAGCTTCTGGCTATTATAAATAAGGCTGCTATGAACATAGTGGAGCATGTGGCCTTATTACATGCAGGGGAAGCCTTTGAGTATATGCCCAGGAGTGGTATAACAGGATCCTCTGGGAGTGTCATGCCCAGTTTTCTGAGGAACCATCAGACTGCTTTCCAGAGTGGTTGTACCAGCTTGAAAACCCACCAACAGTGGAGAAGTGTTCCTCTTTCTCCACATCCTGCTACTCCTGTGTTTTTGATCTTAACCATTCTAACTGGTGTGAGGTGGAATTTCAGGGTTGTTTTGATTTGCATTTCCCTAATGACTAAGGATGTTGAACATTTCTTTAGGTGCTTCTCAGCCATTAGATATTCTTCAGGTGAGAACTCTTTGTTTAGCTCTGTACCCGATTTTTAATAGGGTTATTTGGCTCTGTGGGATGTACCTTCTTGAATTCTTTGTATATATTGGATATTAGCCCTCTGTCTGATGTAGGGTTGGTAAAGATCATTTCCCAGTTTGTTGGTTCCTTTTTGTCCTTTGGACAGTATCCTTTGCCTTACAGAAACTTTGTAATTTTATGAGGTCCCATTTGTCAATTCTTGATCTTAGAGCATAAGCAATTGGTGTTCTGCTCAGGAAATTTTCCCCTGTGCCCATATATTCAAGGTTCTTCCCTAGTTTCCTTTCTATTAGTTTCAGTGTGTCTGGATTTATGTGGAGGTCCTTGATCCACTTGGAATTGAGCTTAGTGCAAGGAGATAAGACTGGATCGATTTGCATTCTTCTGCATGTTGACCTCCAGTTGAACCAGCACCATTTGTTGAAAAGGCTATCTTTTTTCTACTTGACGGTTTTAGCTCCTTTGTCAAAGATCAAGTGACCATAGGAGTGTGGATTCATTTCTGGGTCTTCAATTCTGTTCCATTGATCTACATGCCTGTCATTGTACCAATACCATGCAGTTTTTAACACTATTACTCTGTAGTACAGCTTGAGGTCCGGGATACTGATTCCCCCAGGAGGTTCTTTTACTCTTGAGAATAGCTTTAGCTATCCTGGGTTTTCTTTATTCCTGATCAATTTTTGAATTGCTCTTTCTAACTCTATGAAGAATTGAGTTGGGATTTTGATGGGGATTGCATTGAATCTGTATATTGCTTTTGGCAAGATGGTCATTTTTACTATATTAATCCTGCCAATCCATGAGCATGGCAGATTTTTCCATCTTCTGAGGTCTTCTTCAATTTCTTTCTTCAGAGACTTGAAGTTCTTGTCATACAGATCTTTCACTTGTTTGGTTAGAGTCACACCAAGATACTTTATATGGTTTGTGGCTATCGTGAAGGGTATCATTTTCTTATTTTTTTTCTCAGCCTGCTTATCCTTTGAGTATAGGAAGGCTACTGATTTGTTTGAGTTGATTTTATATCTGGCCACTTTGCTGAAGTTGTTTATCAGCTGTAGAAGTTCTCTGGTGGAGTTCTTTGGGTCACTTAAGTATACTATCATATCATCTGCAAATAGTGATAGTTTGACTTCTTCCTTTCCAATTTGTATCCCTTTGACCACCTTTTGTTGTCTAATTGCACTAGCTAGAATTTCAAGTACTATATGGAAAAGATATACATACATATATATATATATATATATATATATATATATATAAAGAGAGAGAGAGAGAGAGAGAGAGAGAGAGAGAGAGAGAGAGAGAGAGAGAGAGAGAGGGCAGCCTTGTCTAGTCCCTGATTTTAGTGGGATTACTTCAAGTTTTTCTCCATTTAGATTGATGTTGTCTACCAATTTGCTGTAAATTGCTTTTACTATATTTAGATATGGGCCTCAAATTCCTGATCTTTCCAAGACCTTTAACATGAAAGGATGCTGATTTTTGTCAAATGCTTTTTCAGCATCTAATGAAATGACTATGTGGTTTTTTTTTCTTTGAGATTGTTTATGTAGTGAATTACATTGATGGACTTCCTTATATTGAACCAACCCTGCATCCCTGGGATGAAGCCTACTTGATTGTGGTGAATGATCATTTTTATGTGTTCTTGGATTCGGCTGGCAAGAATTTTATTGAGTATTTTTGCATCGATATTCATAAGGGAAATTGTTCTGAGATTTTGTTTCTTTGTCGGATCTTTGTGTGATTTTGATATCAGCATAATTGTGTCTTCATAGAATGACTTGGGTAGTGTTCCTTCTGTTCCTATTTTGTAGAATAGTTTGAATAGTATTGATGTTAGGTCTTCTTTGAAGGTCTGATAGAATTCTGCACTAAAACCATCTGGATCTGTGCTTTTTTTGGTTGGAAAACTTCCAATGACCATTTCTATTTCTTCAGGGGTTATAGGACAGTTTAGATGGTCTATTTGATCCTGATTTAATTTTGGTATTTGGTATCTGTCTAGAAAATTGTCCATTCCTTCCAGACTTTCTAGTTGTGTTGAATACAGGCTTTTGTAGTAGGATCTGATGATTTTTTGAATTTCCTCATTTTCTGTTGTTATATCTCCCTTTTTGTTTCTGATTTTGTTAATTTGGATACTATCTCTGTGCCCTCTGGCTAGTCTGGCTAAGGGGTTATCTATCTTGTTGATTTTCTCAAAGAACCAACTCCTAGTTTTGTTGATTCTTTGTATGGTTTTATTTGTTTCTACTTGATTAGTTCACACCCTGAGTTTGATGATTTCCTGCATTCTACTCCTCTTAAGTGTATTTGCTTCTTTTTGTTCCAGGGCTTTCAGGTGTGCCATTAAGCTGCTAGTGTATGCTTTCTCCCGTTTCTTTTTCGGGGCCCTCAGGGCTATGAGTTTTCCTCTTAGCACCGCTTTCATTGTGTCCCATAAACTAGGGTATGTTGTGCCTTCATTTTCATTAAATTTTAAAAAGTCTTTATTTTTCTTTCTTTATTTCTTCCTTGATCAAGGTATCATTGAGTAGAGCATTGTTCAGCCTCTATGTGTATGTGGGCTTTCTGTTGTTTTCGTTGTTATTGAAGACCACCCTTATTCCATATTGATCTGATAGGGGGCATGGGATTATTTCAATCTTCTTATATCTGCTGAGGTCTGTTTTGTGACCAATTATATGGTCGATTTTGGAGAGGGTAACATGAGGTGCTGAGAAGAAGGTATATTCTTTTGCTTTAGGATGAAATATATATCTGTTAGTTCCATTTGGTCCAAGGCTTCAATTAGTTTCACTGTGTCCCTGTTTAGCTTCTGCTTTCCATTTCAGAGAGTGGGGTGTTGAAGTCACCCACTATTATTGTGTGAGGTGCAATGTGTCCTTTGAGCTTTAGTAAAATTTCTTTTAGGAATGTGGGTGTTCTTGCATTTGGAGCATAGATATTCAGAATTGAGAGTTCTTCTTGGTGGATTTTTCTTTGACCAGTATGTTGTGTCCTTCTGTGTCTTTTTTGATGACTTTAGGTTGAAAGTCAATTTTATCTGATATTAGGATGGCTACTCCGGCTTGTTTCTTGGGACCATTTGCTTGTAAGATTGTTTTCCAGCCTTTTACTCTGAGGTTGTGTTTGTCTTTGACACTGAGGTGTGTTTCCTGCACGCAGCAAAATGCTGGGTCCTGTTTATATATCCAGTCTGTTAGTTTATGTCTTTTTTATGGGGAATTGAGACCATTGATATTAAGAGAGATTAAGGAATAGTGATTATTGCCACCTGCTATCCTTGACACTATCTTTATGTTTGAGTGGTTGTCTACCTTTGGGTTTGATGAAAGAAGGTTACTATCTCATTTTTTTCCAGGGTGTAGTTTCTCTCCTTGTATTGTCGATTTCCACCTATTATCCTTTCCAGGGCTGGGTTTGTGGAAAGATATTTTGTACATTTTGTTTTATCATGGAATGTCTTGGTCTCTCCATCTATAGTAATTGAGAGTTTTGCTGGGTGTAGTAGTCTAGGCTGGCATTTGTGTATGAGATCTGCCCAGCATCTTCTGGCTTTCATATTCTCTGGTGAGAAGTCTGATGGAATTTGGATAGATCTTCCTTTATATGTTACTTGGCCTTTTTCTCTTACTGCTTTTAATATACTTTCCTTGTTTAGTACATTTGGTGTTTTGATTATTATGTGACAGGACATATTTTTGTTCTGGTCCAGTCTGTTTGGAGTTCTGTAGTCTTCTTGTACTTTCATTGGTATCTCTCTTTAGGTTAGGGAAGTTTTCCTCCATAATTTTGTTGAAGATATTTACTGGCCCTTTAAGTTGTAAATCTTCACTCTCATCTATACCTATAATCCTTATGTTTGGGCTTCTCTTTGGGTCCATCCCTTGTATTCTATTGTTGATGTTTGCATCTATGACTCCTGATTTCTTCCCCAGGTTTTCTATCTCCAAAGTTGTCTCCCTTTTTTATTTCTTAGTTTTTTCTATTTCCTTTTTTAGATCCTGAATGGATTTGCTCAGATCCTTCACTTCTTTGTTTGTGTTTTCCTGTATTTCTTTAAAATATTTTTGCATTTCCTCTTTCAGGATTTCTGCCTGTTGACCCAAGTTCTCCTGCATTTTTTAAGCGATTTTTGTGTTTCCTTTGTAAGGGCATCTACCCGTTGATTCATTACTTTAAGCGATTTTTGTGTTGCTTCCTTATGGGCCTCCATCTGTTGACCCATGTTCTCCTGCGTTTCTTTAAGCGGTTTTTGTGTTTCCATTGTAAGGGCTTCTACCAGTTGATTCATGTTCTCCTGTATTTCTTTATGAGATTTATTTATGTCCTTCTTGAAATTCTCTAATAACATCATGAGAAGTGATTTTAAATCCAGATCTTGCCTTTCGGGTGTGATGGGGTATCCAGGACTTGCTGCTTTTGGAGAGTTGGGTTCGGATGGTGTCATATTGCCTTGATTTCTGTTAGTAATGTTCCTATGTCTGCCTTTTGCCATCTGGTTACCTCTGGTGTTAGTTGGTCCTTCTGTCACTGGCTGTTGGTTGGACCTCCTGTGAGCCTGCAAAGCTATTTCTGGCCCCCTGGATGCCCGGGATTCCCCTGGCACCAATTTCTGAGGGGCTGTCCTGCTCCTGAGTAACTTTCGAGCCCTGATGTGCCTTGCCCCAAGTGATGTTATATTGGGGAATCCCTGCACATCGACGGCTCAGTGAATTCAATCCCTGGAGCAGAGGTCACCAAGGGGAGGCTGGTGCACTCCCTCTCTGTGCAGGTGTGCTCTCTCCCAGTGCGGGACCCTCTACAGGGCTGATGTCCCACAGCCGATCTGGTGTGTAGGTGACCACAGAATTGTCTAGCTCTTGGGAGCAGGGAGCACACAAGCTGCAGTGTCCCAAGTGATGTTATGCTTGGTTGTCCCTGCGCCTGGACGTTCCAACTGCTCTGTTGCTGGAATAAAGATGGCAGAGTGCACTATGCACCCTCTCCGCGCAGATCACTCTGCAGGCCAGATGGCCTACAGCAGAGCTGGTGCCCAGATGACCACAGAACTGCCCCATTCTTGGGCGCAGATGGAAGCCCAACTGAATTCTAAGTTCTAAATGGCCAGGACTGCCTACCTAGACTACAGTATCCAGCAAAACTATTTGCCATAGTTGAAGGACAAAAAGTGTTTCCACAATCCAAACAACCTGAAACAATTCACATCCAACAAGAGCAAACTAAACAGGATACTGGAAGCACTACTTTTAACTGAAGAGGAATAAACCTAGTGAATATACCCTGGAAAGTAAACAAATAAAACTTAATTTAATGAAAAATAAGTAATAGCTAAGAACACAAATCAGAAAGTGCATCATAATGTCTATAATCTACACATACACATACCAGTCAATAGTAATTCTAGCAGTGGCCTCTACTCAACAAAAAAAAGGACACATGCTAGCTGAAATTATTAAGAAACAAAATCCATCTGTGTGTTTAGAAGAAACCCAGCTTTAAGATAATTTGCATCTTCAAGTGAAAGGATGGAAACAAAAGTTTTCAAGTAAAGGTGATCAGGAAGTCATCAGGTGCTGCTGTCCTTGTGAATGTCTTAAAAATAGGCCCCAAACTAAAAACTAATCAAAAGAGACAAAGAAAGAGACTTCATTAGAATCAAGGGATCAATTAGGAAGATATATACTAAGCTTATGAGCAATGAACACTAGCACACTCAATTTCATAAGAAAACATACTGATGGAAATAAAGACTTGTTAACACAAACACAGTAAGAATAGGTTATGTGTTGATTTGAATAGGTACGGCCCACATAGACTTACATGTTTGAACGCTTGACCCATAGATGGTGGCACTGTTGGAGGAAGTCTATCACTGTGGGGATAGGCTTTGCTGTCTCCTATGCTTAGCGTGGAATATAGTACCCTTCCACTGTTTAGACATCAACAAGTAGAACTCATAGCTCTTTCTTGAGCACCATGTTTTCCTTGATGCTGCCACATTTCTTGCCTTGTTGATAATTGACTAAACCTCTGAAAGTATATGCTAACTCCAATTAAATGCTTTCCTTTATAGGAGTTGCCTTGTTCATGGTGTCTCTTCACAGAAATAGAACAGTGAGTAAGAAAGGTTATTTCAACACCCTCTTTTCCCAATAAATAGGTCATCTAGATAAAAATAAACACAGAAAACTTGGAGCTAAATGACATTTTACATCAAATGGCTCTAAGAAATACATATAGAATAGTCTACCCAAAATCCCCCAAATAAACATTCTATTCAGCAGCAATAGAAGCTTCTAAAATAGGCCTCATGCTGTGACACAAAGCAAAGTTTAACAAGTACAGAATAATTGAAATAATCCCATGTATTCTATCTGACCATCATGCAATAAAACAAAATCAATAGCAAAAGAAACTCTATTAAGTGTATAAATTCATGGAGATTAACAGCTAAATGATAAGTGGTTCAAAGAAAAAGTCAAGAAACAAATCAAATTATTTCTGGAAATAAATAAGAGGAAAAGAAAACACTGCTGGTTTTTATTTAAAGCAGTTCTAAGAGGGAGGTTTATAGCCTTAAGTGTCAAAATCTAGAGTAGTGAAACACAGTCACAACCAATACATCTACAAAACACCCCTGCACCTAAGACTCAGGGAACATTGCAGAATAGGATGCAAAAAGGTTATAAGAGTGAAAAGATCATGGAATTTGTTGTGAAATTGAGTCTCCTACTTATGTCACAAGCTACTCTCATAACATCTCACTGAGTGACTGCTAAACATAGGCTGAGCAAAGGTGACACCAGTAGACATGCCAAAGTGGACAGGAAAAAGCTCAAGAGGCCTCAACCTATGCAAAGACCTACAGGCAACTGAAGAAAACTGGTATCTGGAAAAGTGGTCTTCCACAGTTAATAAAACACCAATTGGTTATCCAGTACCAAATGATTAGCCTTGAAAACACACATACAGCCAACATAATGCAGACTGTACAGGTTATACGTAGGAATACATAGATAATCATATGCATATTGTTTTTATGTCAGTGCATTAAGTTGTCTTTGTACAGTTGTATTTGTCTTTATATTGGGGAATTGAGTCCATTGATGTTAAGAGATATTAAAGAATAGTGATTGTTGCTTCCTGTTATTTTTGTTGTTGTATTTATGTTTGTGTAGGTATCTTCTTTTGCATTTTTTTGAAGATTACTTCCTTGCTTTTTCTAGGATGTAGTTTCCCTCCTTGTGTTGGCATTTTCCATCTATTATCCTTTGTAGGGCTGGATTTGTGGACAGATATTGTGTACATTTGCTTTTATTATAGAATATCTTGGTTTCTCCATCTATGAGAATTGAGAGTTTTGCTGGGTATAGTAGTCTGGGCTGGCAGTTGTGTTCTCTTAGGGTCTGTATGAGATCTGCCCAGGATCTTCTAGCTTTCATTGTCCCAGGTGAGATGTCTGGTGTAATTCTGATAGGTCTGCCTTTATAAGTTACTTGCCCCTTTTCCCTTACTGCTTTTAATATTCTTTCTTGGTTTAGTGCATTTGATATTTTGATTATTATGTGCCGGGAGGACTTTTTGGTCTGGTCCAGTCTGTTTGGAGTTCTGAAGGCTTCTTGTGTGTTCACGGGCATCTCTTTCTTTAGGTTAGAGAAGTTTTCTTCTATAATCCCTTAAAGAAATACAGGAGAACTTGGGTCAACAGGCAGAAGTCCTTAAAAAGGAAACACAAAAATTTAAAGAATTACAGGAAAACACAAACAATCAAGTGAAGGAACTGAACAAAACCACCCAGGATCTAAAAGTGGAAGTAGAAACAATAAAGAAATAACAAAGGGAGACATCTCTGGAGATAGAAAACCTTGGGAAGAAATCAGAGATGCAAGCCTCAACAACAGAATACAAGAAATAGAAGAGAGAATCTCAGGTACTGAAGATACCATAGAAGCCATTGACTCAACAGTCAAGAAAATGCAAAATGCATAAAGTTTGTAACCCAAAACATCCAGGAAATCCAGGACACAATGAGAAGACCAAACCTAAGGATTATAGGTATAGAAGAGAGTGAAGATTTCCAACCTAAAGGGCCAGTAAATATCTTCAACAAAATTATAGAAGAAAACTTCCCTAACCTAAAGAAAGGGTTTTCTTTCTTTATTTGCATTTTTTCTCTAACTTCTTCCATGTTTTATCATTTAATGTGTTCAGATTTTCCTTTTTGATTAATCTCTCACTGTAGGGTCTAGGCTATCCTTGGGGTCATGATTCCCCTGCCTCAGTTATCCAAGTTCTGGCATTTCAGGCATAAACTATCACCTGTCTTTTGACAATGAAGTTTTAATAATTTCCTCTTCTGCTCCTTTACCTTCCTTCACTTTTTCTTCTCTTTCTTTCTTTCTTTCTTTCTTTCTTTCTTTCTTTCTTTCTTTCTTTCTTTCTTTCTTTCTCTTTTGTTCTTCAATTAGATCAGTTTCCTTTTCCTGTTTTTTCCTCCTAATTTTCTTTTTGCCTCTTTATAAGTTGTATTTATATGTTGGTTTTTGTCCATTTTCTGGTGATTTAATTAGTTTCCCAGCCTTTATTTTTTTTTTATTTTTGGATTCTCAGTTCTAATATATTTACTGCTTTTGTCATTCTTCTGGCATCATTCCATATTAATTTTTTTCATGACTGACCCACACTTAATCTTCCCCAAATACTTAAATGTTTCCTGTCCCCTTTTTCCTTCTATTGATATTGTAATTGTCTTGACAACAGTTTTTAGATGACTACTGCTGTGTCCACAGTGTGTTTCATAGTGGTAATGTAAGTCTAGGGCCTTACATGTACATTGAATATGTGTTTCGTTGTTTGCCTACTTCAACCTAGCTATGAGAAGCTGCTTCTTAGGTTCATTTCTTAGGTTCATTGTTACCTCTGATTTGTATATATGTTACCAGTAAGTCCAAAGTGGTTACTACCTTCAGATCACTTAACACAATTAGCATAAAGTTATCTATACAGTGGGATATTATATGGAGGAGACAGACAATCAAGATCTCTTTGAACTAAACTATGACATAGGCTAGAGGGTTAACATATACTTGAGGTAAGGCTGTAAATTTTTATTGGACTGGCAAACTAAAATAAAATTGCTTCTAGTTGTCTGTATGGTAGGTATGGAGATAAAATGCATTTGTTAGATCAATAGCTACATACTACATACCAGGAGATGTGTTAATCTGCTCAAGTAAGGACATCATCTTTGGCACAGCAACTGCAACTGGAGTCACTACTTGATTAATTTGCTCATTTCAGCTTTCATTCTCCCTGATCTGTACATCTTCTGAATGGGGCAGATAGGAGAGTTGAAGGGAGATGTGGTGAGAACTACATCTAATTTTGGCAATTCCTCCTGGGATATAATCCTGTCTTTGCCTCACAGATTTTCCTGGTATAGGCAGCTCCAATGGCTTCCATTTGGCTTGTACAACCATAATATCCCTCATTCCATGGGTCAGGGAACCAATGTAGCAATTCATTCAGGAGGAATACCATTTCTGTACTTCAAACAAGATCAGTGCCCACTCTCCCAGAGGAGAAAATGATAAGCACTAGATTGCAACCTGTGATTGTGACTTGTTAAATGGTCTAGGTTTTAGATGAACTTTTACATATTTATATCTATGCCCACAGACCATGGCTACTCTCAATCTTCAGTGATGTAAACTTCTTTTTCCTGTGATCAGCAATCAATGAAGAATCTCATGACTGTTCAGTGCTAAGCATAAATGACCATGAGTGCTCAGCTCCAAGTGATGCATCTTTATCAATCCCACACCTTCCTCAAGGCTCAGGGAATATCTTGGAAGAAAAGGCAGAAAATATAAGACCTTCATCATAGATAGGAATGATAGCATCTAATATTTTAGATCCTATCTAATATTTTGTCTCTGGACAAGGCATGGCTATCACAGTCATGAATTCACAGCAGTTATGGCTGCAAGCACAAGACCTGAAAGGATTAATACAGCCAAATCCCAATTTGAATGGGGTAAGAGGAATTCTTGAGATCCTAGGTCTAACTGGCAAACTATTGGCAGTTCATAGCAGCTGGTGGAGGGGAGATGATGATTCTTTGAGGGTGTGGACACCAGTGGATGGCCCCATACTCATACCAATGTGTATGGCCCACACTATCTGAATTAAAAAAAGGAGAAAACAAAACAAAACAAAAAGAGTTGAAGTTTGGATTTTAACCTATTAAGGGACTTAAGGGATTTGGAATGGAAAATTGGGAGGCTGACAAGGTCATATTTTATTGTATACATGCACAAAAGCCTCAAAGAATAGATAAAAAAATAAAATTTGTGGGAGTAAAACTTCCAAACATTCATTTGGTAAACATGAACAAATCAAACATATTAAAATTTAAGAATTGAGGAAACAACAGTCAATATGGCTCCTCTAAAAATAACAGTTTGCAATAACACAGAAATTCATCTTAATTGTGGTGAAGAGGATGAATTTAGACAAATAGTTCATAAACATTACTAGAATTACTAGAATTACTAGAATGATAAGTTAATCCAAAGAGGACACTGATTAACATATGAGTGACTTTGAAAAGAATAAACATAAACAGTGAGCTATGAAGGAGCAGATTAATAGAGACAAATTTTGAGAATAGTCAAATAAAAATCTTAAATTAAATAATTGGACAGACTCAGGTAAAAGAAAATAAAAGTCAGAGCTTGAAGACAAAGTCAAGAAATTAGGATAGTCAGATGGAAATACAGAAAAGGAACAGAATGCCCATGCCCTGTGAGGAACCATGAACAGCCTAATTTACAAACCATAAACATAGTGCTAGTTACAGAGGCTAGAACTAGCGGCATTAGGAAAGATATTCAATAGAAAAAAGAGTAAGATATTTCCCAAACCTTGGCAAACAGGTGGACATCCAGGTATAGAATATCAAATAGGCATGCCCAGAGAATTGGATACATCATCCCACAACTAAAACACAATATATACAGATATAGAAAGAACATTGGAAGCTACAACAGTACAGTGCCTAGTCACATACAAAGACAAGCCAATGAACAACTCTAGATTTTAAGCAGAAACTCTAAAAGCCAGGATGACATGTCCTGGGAGAAAGTAACTGCCAGCCTAGTATAAGGTTGCCAGCAAAGTTATCCTCCAAAATTTAAAGGGAAATAAAGATCTCTAAAAAGAATTCTGGACCACAAACCCAGCAGCAAAGAGAAATGGATCCTACACAGGAAAGAAGACAGATGTGTGCAGACCTTCAATCCTTTCAACAAAAGTTCCGAGGGTAAGTGGTCCCATTTTCCAATGTAAAAAAAGAATAATTAGAAAAAGCCAGTAAGTGCTTAAAACTACTTCAATATATTCTGCCAGCAGGGAACTAGATATGAAGTTTACTCTGAGATTCCCTGTGACTCCCGCCAGAATGGGCATGATACAGAAATCAAAATGTTGTCAGAGACACAGGGGAACAGAATCCAAATACACCATTGGCAGGATGCAATTCAGTTTTAACACTTTGAGGATGGAGAACACAGGGTGTACATTATTGCAGACACTACAGATATCTAGTGTAGATCCAGTCCCTTTGAACACAAAATTGAACCAGCATGAGACACAACTGAACCACTTTCCAGGTTAGAGTCTAACTAGCTTATTTTAGAGATATCTTCATTCATATATTTATTGTGGCTTCCAATAACAGGCAAGCCCATGCAATCACTGTAGGTGTCAATCACCAGGTGGATGAAGAAAGCATAGCATAACAGAGTGGAGAACAGTTGAGTCACAAGGAAGAACGGAATACGTTTTTATAGGAAAAAAAGTTTTAGTAGAAACCATTGTTGAACAATATCTAGAATCATAAAGAAATCCTAAAGAAAAATGTTATATGTTTTCTGTCATCTTTGTGATCTAAATCATGTGAAATAACTATGGGGACAATTATAGAACAAGAAGAGAAGCAGAGAAATAGGAGAGGGGTGGATTACACAGAAAAGGATAGCTATGAGTTGATCAGCTTACATTAATGTAGAAAAATGTGATATAGTACTCATTGCTTTGTATAATTAATATAGACTAATAAAAATGAAATGCAGCAACTAATACCTGGTATTCACTCCTATTTTAATTTCTATTTAACTTTTATTTCATACAGAAAAGCATGATATCTGTACTGACTAATAGAGTATCAGATGACATTACTAAATTAAATATGTGTGTCCACAGGACATCCACACACCTAAGGCTAAGAAACAGAAGTGCTCCGTGTATACCATCTGGATAATGAACAAAGAAATATGTTTACTTATGCATATTAGAATATAACCTGGCCAGAATAATATTCAAATCCTGCCATTTATAGCACATGGCTAGCACTGGAGATCATTGCATGAAGGGAAATGAGCCAAGCATAGACAGGTGTCACCATGATTGTTATGAGTCCATTTTCTTTTCTTGACCATGAGTGACACCATATTAATGTGACAGATCTTAAGTTTGTAACCTTCCAAGCTTGTGCGCTTCATTGGTAGTGACTATCATTAGGATTTGAACCACAGCAGGATTCTTACCTAGACCTATCTGGAACACACATACACATCCTGATCTACACACACTGCACTGTGCATATTGCCCTGCACACACCTACACAGACTTGCACACACTGTCTTAAGCCCTACACTAATAAGAAAGGGTTTTTTTTTGAATCTATTAAAATTACGAAAATGATGTTGAGTAAAAATCCAAGAAATGCTAAAATCGTCTCAAGTCTCTATACCCACCGTATGGCTGACCTAATTTAATCTAAAGATATGACATTCTCTAAAGCCAAGTCTTAGGGATATGGATTTGGTGAGTTGCTCAACAGCTATCAGAGAATCTACTGCCTCCTCACAGGGCCCGAGTACAGTTCCCAGCACTCACATGTGGCTCATAATCTCCAAAATTCCAGTTCCTGGGCCTTAGTTATGTGCACATAACATAACTTAGTTATGTGCACATAACTGACAAATAGGCAAATACTCAGCTTTACATAAATAAAAACAGAACAAATCTAAAACAACAAGCCAGTGTAGCAAATGGTTATTTCTTGGCTAGCAGCTAATATATTTATTCTTGCTACTTTATAGATAAATTTATGTCTACATGATATTTTGAGAGATGACAGAGCTTTTTCTTGCTATATTTTAATTTAAAATCTGGGATTACCAATCAAAATTTTTCTTCCAAGTTCAGTGACTCCCTGTAGGTACTACCTAAGAGACCAGTTGACAGAACTTTCTAGAATCACACAGGAAGCCTCGTAAAAAATATGTGACATGATAATGAATTATTTCAGTTCCTGGCTTGTCAGAGATATGGCCTGAATAGTATATTGTTAGTCCCCAAACCATTTATTATTCTTAAATATATGATATTTGCCCATAAGACCTGCAGAAGTGTGACATCAGAAATCACCTCAGTTCAGGGGAGCAGGGAGGCTCAGGCCCGGGGCAGTAGTTTTGGGCTCCCTATCAGTACCTCTTGCTCCAGCCTAATATGAAAGAAGGTCCTGGTCGAGGTTTTCACAAAAGGCAGTTACATTCTGCCTTCTCCAGATTTCCTGAGTGACAAATGTCAGAATTAAATCGTTGCAGCATGTGGCATATTTTTTTTATCCAGATAAATATTGAAAACATATTTACTGCAATATTGAAGGGATTAGAGCATTCAGAAAGGGAAAGTCTGACCCAAGCCTCAGCTGTGCCGCATTCCAGCACACTCCAGGCTTTGCCAGCATTCATCAGCAGCTCAAATCCCTGACAATAAACAGCCCAGGGTGGGGTCAGGGCTCTTTGAGTGCGCAATTGCTGGACGTTCATTCGCTGCAGCATTAGCAGCGCTGGTGTCTGGAGGGGCTGCCCATCGTGCCCTGCTTCACTCACAGCAGAAACTTTTAAAGCGGTCTTAATTATGCTTGAAACTGCCATATAGTTTATTGTTTATAATAATGAACTTGACAAAACTAAATGCGTGTGTGTGTGTGTGTGTGTGTGTGTGTGTGTGTGTGTGTATTAACACGTATAACTTTATTCCTGCCACACAATGTAATAAAGATGCCATGACTGCTAAAAATGGCGTGATTGCCTGAATTAAGAATCAGTCCTAGAACTCTTTTAGGGTATTCAGGACGTCGAAGTGAGGACATGGTATGTCTTCTGGAGTAAAATTCCAGATTTCCGTGGGTCTTCTGGTAGGAGTTGTGATCAACTGTCCTGGCAATAGAGGAGCCAACAAGAATCTGTATATCATCTCTGTGAAGGGAATCAAGAGACAGCTGAAGAGACTTCCTGCTGCTGATGGGGGCGACATGGTGATGGCCACAGTTAAGAAAGGCAAACCAGAGCTAAGAAAAATAACAACCATCTGGCAGTGGTAATTTGACAATGAAAGTCATATCCTAGAATAGATGGGGTGTTTCTTTATTTGAAGATAATGCAGGGATCATAGTAAACAGTGAAGTTGAGAGGAACAGTTCCGTTATCACAGGTCCAGTTGCAAAGGAGCATGTAGACTTGTGGTCCAGGGTTGCATCCAATGGAGGCAGCGTTGCACTGTTCTCCAGTGTATTTCTAAAAAAGATTCATTAAAAAGCTTTGCTCCAAGAAAAAAGAAAGAAAGAAACACTAAAGTTCAGGCCATTCAAGATGGGAAAGGGTGAGTGCTGGTCTGGTGCCTTTTTGATGAATAACAGATATTTATGGAATTCTCAGTTAAGACTGTGAAAGGAATTCATATGTGAAGAGCAGGAAAAATCAAATGAGCCAATATGTTTACATATAGATATATATTAATACACACATATAGGTAGAAACATAAAAAGTAAAAAGTTTGGTGAACTTCCTGGATTTATGTTAAATCATATAATTAAAGTAAATTATTGCTATTTTTGCTTTTATATTTATAATTATAGAAACATATTTCCAGAATACAAAATAACATATATTTCTTACATTTTTTTCCTTAGAGTGCTTTATAAATAAATGGAAATTTAATGGTTCTTTTGTGCTGAAAAACTCTATATGTTTGTCTGGGAATCTAGAAATAGATACTCACTTGACTCTCAAAAGTTGCTTTTCTTATGACATTTGGAAATCAACACCAGTGACCTAACTTTTTCCTTGAGCCCGACTTTCACAGTAAGAAGTTCATTCAACTTCAGCCTCCACAGGACCCCAAGTCTATTTTATGTAGACTCTCTATTTCTCCTTTGTGACTACCTATTTCTTACTAGTTCACTTGGTGACACTATTGAAATTTTATCTGAAATAGAAGCTCCTAGAGAAGGGACAGTATTGGGAAAGTTCATAATTTCATTTACTAGCAGGGAAGGCTCACAAACATACAAAAAAACAAAAAACAAAAAACCCTACCACAACACAGCTCCCTCAATCATTAGGAGAGAAACCCTGACCTCTTCTCATAATAAATGTCAAAATATAGGCATCCAGAGTTTATCCTGTCGATCTGGAGCCTGGAAATGTCTCCTTTGGGAATTCCAGTTAGTTGAAGGAGCATGTGTATGCTGACAAAAATATCTTCTGTATACAGCAGTAAAGTAAGACCATCAAGAAGATTTAGCAGAGTTTCCTTGATGTGAAACACCGTTGTTCATTGTTCTGAATAGGGGTAAATTCAGATATAGAGGACCAAGTTTTAAAGACTGTCAGACAACCATAACCAAGCAATACATAGGAAGACAGCAATACAAAATGAGTTGGTCAAAGCAAGCGAGTTAAAGAATGACAAAAGAAGCTCGAAAGAAGCATAGAACAGAGGAAGGAATAATAACTGGCTTAGTACTCTTGGGCAGATCAAAGAAAGAAACACATTCCTGTAAAAAGACCTGGATGTGGAAACCAAAAAGACCTATTCTGGGAACCGGAGATAGTTTTCTGGAACTAAACAATGATACCAGAAATGAAGACTGAATATATTGACTAGAAGGTCTTGTGGAGACAGCATCCCCCAAAGAAGAGCAACAGGAAGCAACAAGTTACAGGTAAGAAGAGACAGGGGATGGGGAATATGAAGGATGGGTCTCAGGTCCCACTTGGAACAACTGGTTCTTATGATAGAGAATAGAGGGTAGAATGGGTGAGAAAATAAATAAAATAAGAAGCCACTGTGGAACGAAAAGAATGCTTCTAGATTGAGGGGTTTCATATATGGATCCAGAATTACAAAGAAAACAGGAAGATTTCTGTACTAGACACCAGTAACTAAATATTATCCAGGGTATCAGCATGACACTCAAAGATGAAAATAACAAGATTACATTTAAAGATGGAAGAAAGTGGGACTATGCTTTAAAATGGAAGAAATTGTATCTAAACTCACATTTAGTCCTAAATGATTATCAGCTCCACACAATTGTCTTCTGGGCATCACAGTGGTAAAACTCTTCACCTGTGTCCGGATGTTCACTGAGAGCTGCTGGTGAGTAGGTTCATAAGAATTGTATGTCATAAGCTGTTGGTTGAACATATGGGGCAGGAGAAGAGCAGCCCATAGACTTAGCAGGTGGGTGAGTCTTGAGAAAGCAGGTTAGCACTCGAAGATCAGTTAAAGTCACTGCTTATAGGTCTTCTAACCATTTGATATTTTAGATATAACTAAGAAAACTGTTTCATTAATTAAGGAAAACTCAGAGAAGTAACTTATGAAGAAACTTGGCAAAGAGAGGCGGGGGCAAGTCTAAAGCAAACATGCTGTCCAGGAAAAGAACTGCAGGAAGGAGCTGGGGAGAAAGCCCAGAGGTGGAGAGTACTTGCCACTCTTGCAGAGGAGTCAAGTCTTGTTCTCAGCAAACATTCAGAGAACTCACAACCACAGGAGGCTCAAGTTCCCGTTGATCTGACACCCTCTTCTGGCTTCCTCCATCACTACTTGCATGCATATTTGCATATACCACATACACATACACACACACACACACACACACACACACACACACACACACACACACACACTGTTTTGGTTTTTGCAGACATGGTTTCTTTACGTAGCATCGGCTGTCCTGAAACTTGCTTTGTAGACCTGAATGTTCTTGAATTCATAGAGATCTGCCTGTGTCTGCCTCCCTAGTACTCAGTTTAAAAGGATCAGCCACCACTCCTGGGGGGGGGAGACAAAAGAAACCAGAAACACTCCCACTTTACATGACTCAAGTTGGCATGTCTTCATAATGTGGACAACTGACCTAACTAGAAAAAACCGCCACCAAGAATCACAACTCTAAATACATAAGTAGTGATGGAAAAGAAGTGTAAATAGAAGCAATTGTCTCTAGGAATTAGTGACTAATAAACAGTTTGGAGGAGATGCTAGGATACTCCCTGCTTTATGAAGCTGTGGAATTTTAATAGATACTTATGTTTGAGAAAATTAAATTAAATTTCAACTAAAAATGATTATTCTTAAAATTACCCTGTGAAATGAGAGGATACAACCCACAATATCTAAGAGACGTTGCGATATGTCTGTGCAGGTGAAGCATGCTGAGAACCGCTGTGCACACAGCAGAAGGGACCACGGAGTGGGGAGCTCAGTTTCCCATGGGATTGTGCAAGGGTATGTCTTCAGTGTAACCTGATCCTTACTCCCACAGAGATGGCTGGTGGGTTCCTTAAGCTCTCCACTCAATGCACTCCAGATGGAAAGCTTATCACATCTTCCACTCTCTCCTTTGATCTGATAGAACTCAGTTTACATTCACATCTAATCCAATTTTATGAAGAAAATGTCTAATGTGAAAAGTCACAAAATGCTAAAAGAACGTTTACAATATCATAAAACCCACAATTATAAACATCCTTACAGTCACACTGTATACTAGCCAGTTCTAACTTTTAAGTTGTAGAAGCCAATACGCACGTGCTGATGGCCATTCTTGGTGGTTTAAATTTAAGGGGCATAGCGCCAGTGGTCTAAAGAAGGGCAAAACACTCCCTAAAAATAAAATATTTCATGAAACTAAAAGTATGAACACAGAGAACAAACAGAATAAAAGTTTTAAGAGTTAATAAAAAAAACTGTGTGCATCAAAAGTTATCATTTGGAAAAAGTTATTCAAATAATCAAAAATGTCTTACTAAATAATCAAGTTAATATTGTCGTTTTAATTTTTTTATGCAAAAAACTAATCAACTCAATAAGAAATATCATATAGTTGCCTAAATAATGGCATCACAGAGGAGTACTTTCGCTGTGCACTCTATCGGCTAAAACAGCAACAATAGTGGTTTTTCTTAAAGGTAAAAAACAATAATCACTGAATAAATAATTCACGTTATAAGGTAAGAAGAGCACAGTCAGTTTTCCTACCCAGCTCTGACACCTGTGAATCATGACAATAACCATCCTAAGGAAATATTCTCAATGGTGCAAAAGTGACACATTATCTTGGAGTAACCAACAGCGGTTTAATTGAATTTAAGGACTGCTCAGTTTTTAAGAGGGAATTCATGCCTGGTACTGCAAACCTAGCTGATCATGCATGACTAGAGAGCCCACAGACCCTAGAGGAGAACCCAAGACTGACATTTTCCTAAGTCAAGATAATTTTCTAGCTGTATTTTAAATACTTACTTTACATCCATAGATATATGTAGCTTTCAGTCTGTCCAAAATTAAAGTTTGCTGTTGTTGCTATTGTTGCTGTTATTGTTGCTGTTGTTTTGCTTCTTGTTTCAGCAGAGACTACTACAGAAATTCACAACTGGTCCAAATGAAGAGAGTAAGTACTGTGGATTAAGTAGTTGCAAGTGGTACATCAACAGTGTAGCCCTTCAAGCTAGAGTTTAAGAAATACAGCACAAGACAGGAAGAAAAATTAAAAGACCAGATGCCCAGATGCCCCGTGTGGCCAGCTAAGGTCTAGATATGACAGGTAAGCTGCTACTGTGAGACCTCAACACTATGGACACTGACGCATGACCAGCGTAATGACAGCAGCAGTAGACATGCCAACCTAGAGGAGGGAGATTTCACGAGGCTCCACCCTAGCTCTTGTTGGCTCCAGAGAGAAGGAGAAGCACTTTTCTCCCGGGATGAATGCACTCAGAAAGTATCTACTACCAAGTGATCAACCTGCATGCAAATATGTATGAGCAACAATAAAAGGCTCCCACACACACACACGTGTGTGTGTGTGTGTGTGTGTGTGTGTGTGTGTGTGTGTGTGTGTGTGTAACAATTATATGTAGCAGGCAAGTGGTCATGAATTTGTTAGTGAGCTGTTGGGAAATAAGAAGAACTGGAGAGGCAAGAGAAGTGCATGGAAAATGATGTAAAGACTGTATTCATGCATGCAATCCTTAAAGAATAAAAAATTAAATTGAAAGAATGCAGTGTTGTAACTCATGCTTTTTACTATGACCAAATAAAGAACTTACTTTTGTTAAGGAGAAATCCTGATGAACTAGCAGTTTCAAGAGGTCCAGAATTCCATCCCAGGCCTGGGTCTAGAAACATTTCTGAGTTTGGATGCTTCCTCAAAATACTTAAGTGTAAAAAAAGGCTGGGCCTTAAAAAAAATCCATATTTCATTCCCTAAGTCATAATTGAATTTACATTTTAAAAGATGTTGTACCAAAAACATTCCTGTTTTTGGTCTGTGATTAACATATTTTTAATTGAAATCCTTCTCAGGTCAGAAGGGGTGCAAACTGTCTGAAATGTTATTCCAAAAATATAAGCCCTTAATTTCTGAATATTGGTGTGGCAAAAAATATTCACTCCAAAGCAGATGTGCTTTGTGACATGTTCCTGACTGGATGTACCTCTGTCCACTGACAGCTTGTCCCCTGTGGCCACACTGCTCCCACCAGAGTGTCCAAGGGCACAGGAGTGCAGATGCAGGTTGCTTAGTTCAAATTAATTAAAATGACTGCCTTAAGTGTAGTTACAATCTTCCTGTCTCCTCATCAACCCCAGAGCTATAACAACGGAATTTAGACTCAACAGCTGTCTACCTTGTCAATAACGTTTTAGTGTGTGCTTGTACAGTCACATGTTTAAACAAACTTATTTGACCAATGCAGGTAGTCTGTATGAATGAACATGCTGGTGGGCCCTTAGGAAATTCACTCTGGAAAGAACAAACTATGAGGATGAAAGTCCATGCATTTAGATTACATTTTTGTATGTCATCAATAGCGTACATTTTCTATGGAGGTAATCTGTTTGTGCCACCCTATGGAGAATGCTGGCTCTGCAGTCCCCCAGTCTCTGCAATGGAATGGATAACATATATGGAAGCTTTGCAGAGTGTGGCCTAGAAAATGCAAATAGGTCCATATCTATCACCCTGCACAAACCTTAAGTCCAAGTGGATCAGAGGCTTCAACATAAAACCGGATACACTAGACTTTTTATTAGATATTTTCTTTATTTACATTTCAAATGTTATCCCCTTTCCTCAATTCCCCTCCAAAAACCCCCTGTCCCATCCCCCTACCCTTGCTTACCAACCCACTCACTCCCACTGCCCTGTCTGAGAATTCCCCTACACTGGGGCATCGGGCCTTCACAGGACCAAGGGCCTCTTCTCTCATTTATGTCCAACAAGGCCATCCTCTGCTACATATGTGGCTGGAGCCATGGGTCCCTCCATGTGTACTCTTTGGTTGGTGGTTTAGTCCCTGGGAACTCTGGGGGTACTGGTTGGTTCATATTGTTGTTCCTCCTATGGGGCTGCAAAACCCCTTCTGAGCCTTGGGTCCTTTCTCTAGCTCCTCCATTGGGAACCCTGTGCTCAGTCCAATGGTTGGCTGAAAGCACCCACCTCTGTATTTGTCAGGCACTGGAAGAACCTCTCAGGAGACTGGTGTATCAGGCCCCTGTCAACAAGCACTTTTTGGCATCCTGGGATGGATCCCCAGGTGAGACAGTCTCTGGATGGCTGTTCCTTCAGTCTCTGTTCCACACTTTTTCTCTGTATCTCCTCCTGTGAGTATTTTGTTCCCTCTCCTAAGAAGGACCAAAGTATCCATACTTTGGTCTTCCTTCTTCGTGAGCTTCATGTGGTCTGTGAATTGTATCTTGGATATTCCGAGCTTCTGGATTAATATCCACTTATCAGTGATGAACACTTATATGTGTTCTTTTATGATTGAGTTACCTCACTCAGGATATTTCTAGTTCCATCCATTTGCCTAAGAATTTCACTAAATCATTGTTTTTAATAGCTGAGTAGTACTCCATCGTGCAAATGTACCACATTTCTGTATTCATTTCTCTGTTGGGGGACATCTGGGTTCTTTCCAGCTTCTGCCTATTATAAATAAGGCTTCTATGAACATGGTGGAGCATGTGTTCTTATTACAAGTTGGAGCATCTTCTGGGTATATTCCCAGGAGTGATATGGCTGGGTCCTCAGGTAGTTCTATGTCCAATTTTCTGAGTAACCGCCAAACTGATTTCCAGAGTGGTTGTACCTGCTTGCAATCCCACTAAATCTTAAAGAACAGGAAGTGGGGAATAGCCTTGAACTCATTGGTACAAGAGACAACTTCTTGAACAGAACACCATTGACTCAGACTGTAAGATTAAGAAGTGATAAATGGGACCTCATGAAACTGAAAAGTTTCTGTGAGACAAAGGGCACTATTATTAGGACAAAACAGATTGATAAAGGGCTTCCACTAGCCCTATATCTGACAATGAGCTAATATACACAATTTATAAAGAGCTCAAAAGTTAGACACCAACAACCCAAGTAGCCCAATTAAAAAATGGGATAAAGAGCTAAACAAAATTCTCAACAGAGGAATCTTGAATGGCCAATAAGCACTTAAAGAAATGTTCAAACCCTTCATCATAAGGGAAAGGCAAATCAAAACAACTCTAAGATTCTATCTTACACAGGTCAGAATGGCTAAGATCAAAAACTCTAGTGATAGCACATGCTGGCAAGGAGGGGGAGCCATAGGAATGTCCCTCCATTGCTGATGGGAGTGCAACTTTGTACTACCACTTCGGAAATCAATTCAGTGGTTTCTCAGAAAACTGGGAATCATTTTCCTCAAAACCCAGTTTTACCACTCCTGGTCATAAACCCAAAAGATGCTCCACCATTCCACAAAGATACTTGCTCACCTATGTTCATAGCAGCTTTATTCGTAGTAGCCAGAAACTGGAAACAACCTTGATGCCCCTCACATGAAGAATGGATAAAGGATATGTGTTACATCTGCACAATGGAATACTATTCAGCTATTAAAAATAAACATATCATATTTTTTGCCAGTAAATGGAAAGAACGTGAGGATAGCATCCTGAGTGAGGTAACCCAGTCTTAAAAGGACATGGATAGCATATGGATATTAGCCATAAAAATACAGGTACTCTGCTATACTCCATAGACCCAAGAAAGTTAAACAAGAAAGAAAAATCAAGCAAAAATGACTGAATCTTACTTAAAAGAGGAAATAGTCATATGAGGCAGATGGAGAGAGAGACTTGGGTGGGAGAGGGGGGTAAGAAGAGGAATGGGGAGTTCAGGATCAAGTGAGAGGAGAGATAGGAGAGATGGCCAGATGCCATGAGAATGAAGGGAAATCATCAGTTGATAGGGGTAGAGAGGTAGATGGTATTTTGCGGGCATGACAGAGACCTGGGATAAGGGAGGCACCCAGGAATCAATGCAAGTGTCTATAGCTGTGACACACAGCACTGGGAAACATGAAACCTGAAGAGACCACCTCCTGTAGCCAACAGGAACTCCAGTGGAGTAATAGAGACACCAACCCACCAACAAAACATTCAACCCAAAATTTATCCTGCCTACAAGAATTGCAGAAATGGGAGATGAAGTAGAGACTGAAGGAGTAGCGATCAAATAACCGGCCCAACTTGAAACCCATCCCGTGGGCAAGAACCAATCCTCGACATTATCAATGATACACTGTTTTGCTTGCAGCCAGAAGTCTAGCATGGCTGTCCTCTAAGAAGCTCCATTTAGCAGCAGACTCAGATGAATAGAGAGACCCACAGTAAATAGTGGTTGGAGCTTGGGGACTCTTATGGAAGAGTTAGAGGAAGAATTGTGGGGGCTCCAAAGGGTCTTGGAACTCCACCAGAAAAGCAACAGTCAACTAATCAGGACCTTTGGTGCTTTCAGAGATTGAACCACCAACCAAAGAGCACACAAGGGCCGGACCTAGCCCCCTCCACACCACTGCACATATGTAGTAGATGTGCTGGTTTTCATTTTCATGTGGGTCCTGAACAATTGGAGAGGGATCTATCCCTAAAGCTGCTACTTGTCTATGGGATATGTTCTAGTTGGGTTGCTTTGGTTGGCCTCAGTGGAAGAGGATGTATCTATCCCGGCAGACACTTGATGTGCTAGGGTGGGGGGATACCCTGCAGAAACCTCCACCCTCTTAGAGGAAGGGTGGGGGATGGAGGAAAGGATTGTGGGAGGTGTGACCAGGAGGAGGTGCAGTGAGTTGGTTGTAAAGTGAATGAAAAGAATAAAAAGCTGCCCTGTTCACAGACAGGGTTAAAGCACTGCTCCTGACAGTGCCATATGGTCCTTTGGAAAGCAGAGCATCTGCATTTGAAGTAGTTACACCCAGGCCAGCACACCTTGGAATTAGCACACAGATGATTATCTTTAAGCACCATAAACATGCACACTGAGTTTATTTCCAAACTAGCTTTTCATTGAGAAATTGAGAATTGTAGTTTTCAATACAATGAAACTTTGAGGTGGGAAGGTATAAGGTTCTCCATTAGGGCTGCTCCTGTCCAACAGAGAGAAGTGGCCTGGTGTGGCGAGAGTAGGAAGGACTATGGGTTTTCTTGTCCTTGCACATGTTTGCAGTAGCAGCAGAGCTGTGGCAATGTTCAGCCTCAGAGGACAGTGGGGGTGAGCAGTCCGCCACACCAGCTTATGCAGTCATATTTTGGTAAGAATGTTGCAGTGGGGAAGACCATGAGCATCCCTCAAGCATTCACCAGCCCCCACCCCTTCCAATCAGGTTTTCTTGCCCGTGTTTTTAGGTTTACATGAAGACTGCTGTAACAGTCCTTTAAAATATCTAGTCAAGTCAACTTGATTATTCCACAAAATGCAATCTGGTCATGATTACAACAAATATTTAATCTGTGTTTTTCTTATCTGTTTCTCATGGGAGCATTATAAATCAATTGGCAGTGGTAAATTTTAACAATTATAATGTATATGATATCATGGCTCATTTTGGAAAACAATTCAAATAGTCTATAAACAAAGAATTCTATTGATCTCTTTATCACCTTTTTGTATGTTAGCTAGGTGTTAGTTTAAAATGTAGCTGGTTTTTTTTTCTGCATAAAACAAATTGACTTGATAAAGATAAACTTTTCCTAGTTAATTGTGAGAGCATGTAGTCCCACATTTTGTATGACAGCATGGGTTTTGTAAATAGTTTATCATTTTTACTGTTCTCTGGTTGGCAAACATGCATATGCACTAAGACTGAAAATCAATTAAATCATTATGCAGGAGAAATGTGTGCAAGATATAAGAGTGAGTAAAGAAAGTATTTACAAGGAGGGTGATGTCCCAAGCCCTGTCTTTTGCTGCTCCTTTCATAATAAATGTTCTGGGCAAGACTGAGAATCTCATGGATTTCTGTGTCACAGTTAGTCAAGGATTCCAATGAGAGGATCAGGTTCCAAGGACAGAACAAAGCTCTATTGATGTCCAGGTACGTGGATCAGTGAGTTAACTGTGGTTACTTACAGAAGTGTATGAAGTGGCACTTGAATGCAGGATCTTAGATGAGTCAAAGTCAGGGGCATCCCTGAAAAACACACGCTAGCATGGCGACCACTCACAAGGCTTCACCCCTGGGGTATTCTTCATGACCTGCACGCAGCTTAGTAGGACATGAATTCTCCGTGGGAAAGATTGGTAATGAAAACTGCTACACAAAACTGAGTTTTGATGGAAGGATCCCTTTTAGTCACACACAGGAAGCCCCTCCCTTGACCAGATCAATGAGCAAGGGCATTTCCTGAGCCTTATCAGCAAAGTGGAATAGCTATCACACAGTCCTGTGTCCAGCAGTTCCAGTTACCATGGATATTAGCACATGAAAACAGACCTTGGGTTTCCTCTTGTTGGACAGCATCGCAGGGTGCAGGAAACTGAGGGAAAGAAAGGAGACAAAATGTCCACTCATTAAAGTAGCCTAGTGCAATTGTGTTTTCCCCTGATCATTTTGGAAAAAGAAAACAAAACATATTTATCATGATTAAGTTAACCATATATGACTTATTAAGATAATACATCTTGAATACAATGAAACTGGAAACTTTTTTTTTTTGACAACACTGAATCCCAGCACGATCTCAGCAGTGTGCAATTGTTACAGGGGGTGCTCTCCCCAAACCAAGTCAATGCCTACCTGTTACTCAGATTCAGTTTATTTTTGCTAGCTAAAAGTAGTCTTTGATTTAGGACTGTGCATATGTTATAGAATGAAGTCAACTGTTATTATAAAATGTGAGAGGGATCATTATTACCATAGTAAAGAACCTTTAGCTCCCAAGAACACTTAATGATTCTAACATCCAGACTACTTTACATTCTGTCTCAGGAATAGGTAGACTTTGTAAAAAGGTGAAATAACTCTTAGCACATATACATGAGTATCAAAGATTTTAATTTTATCTCATTAGTGTTACTAGTGACTTAGTAAAACTAACGATTGCTAAAACTAGTTCAAAGAGGGAATGGAGAGACAGCTCAGCTGTTAAGGGTATTTGTTGCTTCTACAGATGACCTGGGGTTAGTGCACAGTACTCACTTAGCAGCTCATAAGTGCCTAGAACTCCAGTTCCAAGAGTTCTTCTGAATTCTGTGGCCACTTACACACATGTGCATTTGACACATATATACATAAAATAAAAAATGAACAAATCTTATAAAATGAAACTGGCTCAAATAATATATGAGAGAAAACACTGTTATAGCCAATGCTAAAAAAGGTAATCCAGGCATGGGACCACGATAGGGGAGTCTCTGCACTTATAAAATAGAAACAAGTAGGAGAAGCTTGAGACTGACATGAACTTGAGTATATGGTGATACTATCTCTGAAAAACAATTGCATGCATGAAAATTGAAGATTAAAAGGAAGGAAGGAAGGAAGGAAGGAAGGAAGGAAGGGGAGGGAAGGGAAGGGTGGAGGGAGGGAGGGACAGAGAAGGATGGCTGGACATGTAGATCAAAGACAATGGCATTCTAATATATGCCAGGAATTGAAGGCAGATACTTTATTGGCTCAAAGACAGAATGATTGCTTTCCACACAAGCAGCCCTGGGTTCGAGCCTCAGTACCACCACGAATAAATAAATAAGTGTTGAAAAATGAGAAAAAGAGAAGGAAGTCTGTGGCAATGTGGTCTGACAGGGCAATAAAGCACAACCTTTGAAGTCATCTTTTTCACAGTATAGAAACTATTTTCAAACCCCTCAAAAAAGAATACTTGTGTTGACCTCTGCCCATAGAAAGCTGCAAAATTCTTTAATGAATTAGAAAACCAACCAAAGAAACAGCACATGTCTGCACTCAGAGACCACCTGGTAATCTCTTTTCCCTCCTTTGAAGTTGTAGAAACCTTTCCACGCAGCACCCTGCTCTATCTACTAAGTCTTCATGTTTCTATTCAGGAATCCCAGACAATTTCTCTTTTATCTTTCCTAAATTATTCTGCTGCAGAACTTATTTGAACTACAATAATCCTGTCATAGTTTTAAAAGGAAGCTCATTAGCTATATGCCCAAGTTGGATGACAGGGGAAACTAGAGAGGTTTTTGGTTTTGATAGAAAAATGTACCTGTGATTTGTGAAGAATCCATTTCTTCAGTGCTTCCTGGAGAATTGAAGGATGCTTTGTATAGGTGATTGGCATTCTGCTCTTTATGGTCTTTCACATTTTCAGTGGTTATGTGGAGACTTCAAATCTAGAAGCTGAAGTTAAAAACATAAACGTGGGTTGGGCAAGGGGAGTTTCTGATGCAGGTTTTGTGTTCCTGTCAAGCCCCGGGAAGCAAAGCTTTAGGTCATGGTTATGTTTTGGAGCTTTGTTTAGAGGTACAGGGGCAAAAATAAAAAATATATATATGGGCATGCTCATACTCACTATCTCCTCCTCACTACTGCCTGAGAGAGAATGAAGATGATCTATGTGCAAACGATTAGACAAAATGAAGCACTGAGTCCAGATCTGGGCTGTGGAGATGAGGAGCAAGGCTAAAGTTTGTAAATTAATAGAATTTCATACATTGTCAGACGAAAAGCCATAATTAAAAGTTACCAAAATTAGGCACCAGGATTAGAGACTATATGGTTCTTTTCACATGATTTCAAAGAGAATGGGATGTTTTTTAAGTCCAAGTTAGAGAGTAAGGACTATGGATAAATGTGCTTTTCGTCCTGTTGTGTCAGTTCCCTGGTGTCTTCATGAATCACAGCCATCAGGTCCTGCCTGCTACAGTGGAAAGCTAAGCACACACAGCCTCTTCACGGCAGATTGCGCTGAAATATTACCATCCCATATCTTTGAGCTATTATGTACTTATTTTCTTTTTATATACTTTTTATGGGTATGAGTGTTTCCTTGCTTGAATATCTGTGCACCATGTGTGCCTGGTACCCTCAGAGAACAGAAGAGAGTATGGATTCTTTGTGACTAGAGTTGCAGATTTTTGTGAGCTAGGTTGTAGGTTCTGAGAACTGAACCCAGGCTCTCAAAAGCAGCCAATGCTCTTAAGTGCTAAGCAACCTCTCCAGCCTGAGTTATTATATTTTAAAAACTACATGAGCTAAAGATTCTACTAAGACCAACTTTAATGCATGCAGGCATTCCTCAATGGATAGATAGATGATAGATGATTGATAGATATAGATAGATAGATAGATAGATAGATAGATAGATAGATAGATAGATAGATAGATAGATGATAGATAGATGAAAGAGCATACATACATACATAGGTGGATAAACATGTAGATATTTAGATATATGCTTAAATAGATACACTGATAGATCCAAAGATTTATTGATTGATAGATGACAGGTAGATGATAGACAGATAGACAGATAGGTAGATAGATAGATAGATAGATAGATAGATAGATAGATAGATAGACAGACAAATAGATAGATTGATAGCAGATAGATACATAGAACACACACACACACACATATATACAGTGCACTTATCTGTGATGGGTGGCCCTTTAAAGTTTGATTTTCTATAATTTTGCTTGCACATTTATCTCACCATCTGTCTGGACTAATCTTTCAGCTTCCTTCTATTGGCAACCCCATGTAAACGCATTTCTATGGAAAGCCTTGACATCTTTATTTCATGCCCTTTCATGCGGGCTGCAAAGTATGTGCGGCCTACTCTTGAGGGGCAGTTCGCCAGCAACACGGAACTTAACTGAAAAGCTAGGCTTTCTTTCTTCTTTTTAACATCTATTAAATATTCCATATTTGCTTTTGTTAATATTCCCTGTCATCAGAAAGCAAGATAATTCAGCTGTGAAAACAAACAGACTTCCCCTAACATATAAGAGCAGAGTAACCCCACTTTCCTGAGCCACACGTACTCTGTTTTAATCAAGTTTCTATTATAAGCCCATTATGCATGAAGAAAAGTTCTCCATTCTTACTGAAGAAAACTTGGATGCACTGAAAGGTAGAGAAGCCTAACGCTGTTTTACTTTCCCTTAAATTGGCCTTCAAAAGACAGACAAAAAGGTAATTTAGCCAAAGACAACAAACCTATATTTACCACAAAATCCAACTCACAGGCCAGGAGTGAAACAGAGACGTGAGTTCAGGGGCATCCAGGCTGGTGTGAAGCTGACTGAGAAAGCCCTGTTATATAGGCTGCCCTAGGCAGGTTTCTAAATTTCTGAATTAGGTGGTATCCAGGCATCTCTAGGCTCCGTGTTTGGATCGTTTTAAAAACAGTAGCAAGAGTGCATGGAAGAAGCCCGGTGTTCTGAAGCATGCACCCCTCGCTCCACGCTTAACAAAGTAGGTAAACTCTGGCTGAGAGAGAAACACAGAAGCAGCAGTTCCTCGAGACCCACAAAGCCAACATGCTATTAACTATAGCACCTAACACGACTCTTTCTCTCTGTCTTTTCGCTCACGCAGCCACCACATGTGATGGAAGAGATCCAACTCAAACACTCTCGCCTGAGCATGCTCCAAGACAGATGGCCCAGCCCCAGGCTGCGCCAATACAATGCACTTCTATTCTCTATTTATTTTTGCAGTTCAAAGACCTGGCAATCACCCTCTCCATGCCTGCCACAGGACCCGGGTGCTCCTGATCTCTGCCCAGTGAGTTTTATATCTGAATGCCAGCTACTCAGACTACTTATAAAGGGCGGGCAAAGTCTTAAAGAAAAAGAAACTTCAGCCTGCCTTCAAACTTTAAGACTACGATGATAAACTGCCAAGCTAGGGACTTTGCCTTAATCAGAGAAGCCACAGGCAAGACAGTTTACTCTGGTCTTTAGGAAGCCATCCGGAAGTGCAGCATCTCTGGAAGTTTCTGTGATCGCCTCAAATGCTTTCCTTCCTGATTTCATCGGTTGAATCGAAATAGGTATAGCCCTGTCACAAACGGTGTTCTTTCTTCTGTCTACCACCAATCTGGCTTTCTAAAGAAAACTCAGGGTTAATAGGAGGTTTTTGGGCTTTTTTTGGTTTGTTTGTTTGTTTTGTTTTGTTTTTGAGAGTTGAGCCACATAGATTCAAATCACTGTAGTACTGCTTTACTGTTCGAGTTAAACTTTCATCAGAGAATGACTTTAAAGAAAAAAAAAAAACAATTTGAGAGAATTCTCTTTTACTTTTCAACAGCAGATACCCAGGATTTGAAGACAAAGTTATGTAACAGAGAGTAAAGACTGTTTTTCATAAAACCACCAGTGCTGGAGGATGAAGAAATGATAAGAATCTAATATAATCTTTGATACACAACTGTGTCCAGTTTCACAACGTCTTGGTTTCTGTGTAAAGGTATTTTATATTGTTCTACATTCTGTGCTAAGTATTATATTTGTTGTCATCGATTTAACAAGAAGTTTCTTCTTTAATAATTAGAGTCATCACTGTGCTGTTTGCCCCTGAAGACTGACTTCGTGCTTGCCACAGAACCATGTCTCTATTAACAGCCTCAACATGGTAAGTTCTCAATTACACTGGCAACACCTTCTAAGACTAGATTGTGACCATTAATATTTATGTGCTGAAGAACTGCCCAGGTGGGGTTTGTGGGCAGGGCCTGTCAAGTGATAAGTAAGACTTGAAGGAGAGAGCTTGGATCCAGGGACATCAGAGCCTCTGTAGAGAGAGGCAGTGGTTTGTCTCTATTCCATTCCTTTCCTTCTTTCTCCACTTCTCTTTTATTTCTTTCTCCCTCTTTTATTTCTCTTTCTCTTCTTTCCCTTTCTTCTCCCCATTTTTCTACATTTCCTCTTCTTCATTTCCTCCATCCCTCTCTGTCTATAGTTAATTTTAAGTACTGTGACTGCAGCAACTTTTAAAAAAAGATTTTATTTTGGCTTATAGTTCCAGAGGGTTAGAGTCCTTTCTGACAGAGGTAGCATGGCAGCAGGTAGCAGCAGGGACAGGAAGACAAAAGCTTACATCTTAAGCTATGAGCAAGAACCAGAGAGAGAACATATAGGCCAAGGCCTTCAGCTCCCCAGACCACTCCCTGGTGACACACTTCCTCCAACAAGGTCTCACTTCTTAAACCTCTCCAGTCATTACCACTAACAGAAGACCAAGACAAGAACCTGAAGCTATCAGGACATCACTCATCCTCTCATCCTGTCCTTTCTCTATCTCCTAAGTGAGAGCACACTGGGAAAGTGTTGGTTTGTAAGTCAGAAAGAAAGCTGTTATTAGAGTCCAGACTAAATTGAATATATGGCTTCAGGTACTGTATAAAATGAAGTTCTATGTCTGAAGGCACCCAAGCTGTTCATTATGGATATCCATGCTGTTCATGGACCATGGCAGTATCACTGTCTTTGGGTTAGTGTTCAACTTTCAACAGAAGCAGAACTAGGAACATTCTCTTGTTGGAAGCACTCAGTGTCTTTTAGAGAAAGCACAGAAGAACACCATGTGACATCAACCTTCCTCACCCACTCTGACCCTCCCTTTACTATTTTACCATTTCTTATACCTATGTTCCTAATTACAGAATCATGGAAACATCTGATCTATTTCCTTTCAGCCCAAGGAACATTCCTCAGCATTTGTGGGAGAATAAATGTACTTGCAATCAATTTTCTCATTTACAAAAATAAATATCTTTATTTTGTTATTTCTGAAGGATATTTAATCTGGAAATTAAATTGTGGGTAGCTGACTCTTTTTGGACTCTAAACTCAGTCTCCTATTGCTCCAGACACCCATGATTTCAGATGAGAAATTGTCTGTCATCTGGATCATGCTTCCCCTGTTTGTGCCGTGTGCCTTTTTCTTGAACCAAATTCTCCAATTCTTCCAAAGTTCTTAGCTTCTGTATGAGTTTCCTAGAATCTGTCCCTGAAGAGTGGATATTCGTCATTATCAGGGGATAGAATCTGGTCATTCTATCTTCAAATGTTTTCCAATCACCCACCTCAGTATGTCCAGAGTTATGGAACTCTGATTACTAGTGAGGGATTGTTCTACATCTCTCCTCAGTCCTCTGTGGTTCTGATTACTTTCCTTGAATTAATTTATTCATATCTCAATGCTGAATAATTTCTACTTATACTGAAGTTTACTGATTCTCTTTTTTTCTTTTATACTCTTTATTCATTTAAGCTAAAATGTGTTCAGATTATCATATATATGCACATGTATGCGTTATTTAAGTATATATACTGGATTTTTACAAGTGATTCTAAGTTTTCCCACTAAGATACCCCATACCTTCAGATAAAGAACTCTCTACCGCTACATTTACATTTGCATTCAGTGTTCTTGGCATTCCAAATCCAGCACCATGGTAATTCTGCATTTAGTTGGTTTTATTTAGCTGTGTGCCATGATTACATTAGAAGAAACATTTCTAGTTGGTTTTGGTTTAAAATTCAACTTCATGGTTACCATTAAACATTCATTTCTGATACTTTTATTCTCGTCTGAAAAGCATTTTTAGGTTAATAGGTAGTGTGATAACTGACTGGTTGATCTCACATTTGAAAACTCAAGAGTATATCTCTGTGCAAAAAAAAACCATTATTTTCTAAGCCTCTTTAAGTGATGGCATAACTGCTCTAGTATTGAAGGATAGCAGTGAAACTTGATTTTCAGCTTTTAAAGGAAACATTTAGAATGAGCTTCACCACAGGGTGTAATTCTTAATCTAAAACTATCATTTAACTAGAGTCATAAACAGATGCTAATAACATTAAGAAGCCTCTGTTTTTGTATGTAGACCTGAATTTAAAAGCCTTTATTATTAATACATCATGTCTCTTAAGCCTATGGAGGTTTCACTATATGTTCATGGCTTAGTCTCAGCTTTCTACCAAGAACTTGGACTCTTGTCAGTTCTTCTGTCCTCCAATCTAGGAAGCTTCTTTTTTTCTGTTTTAGTTTCCTGCTCTAAATCAATTCATTGTGTTTAAACACAAGAAAACAAAACTCTTTCCATGAAACCACTTTACTAGCATAGAGTTATAAATGAACTCAAGTTCTGTGAAATCTTCAATGAAGAGAAATTCTGTGTGTTGTCAACAGCAGAAAAAATTTCCTTCATTATCTTCACTTCTGGTGAAAACCCCAAAATCTGATAGATATTACCGAACATAAAGGATTAACTCTTCTTCCTTTCATCTCTAGAAATGAAAAGAGTTTTATTTACCTTTTTCTTTTCCTATCATTGTGTGAACATACACTGACCAAAGTAATTAATCATGGAAAGGAATTATGTAAGCTCAAAGTTCCAGGAAAAAGCTCATCATGGAGGGGAAGTGAAAGCAAGAGGAGCCTGCAGCTCTTGGTCATATTACAGTAGTCCTCAGTCAGAAAAGAGAAGTACATGTTTGCCTTCTAGAGCCCACCTCACTTTCTCCATTCTGATGCAGACAAAGACCTTCTGCCTAAGGAATGGTGTCACCCACAGTGGGTGAGACTTCCCACCTCAATTAACCCCTCATATACCCAGATGCTAATTTCTTAGGAAATTCTAGGTTTCGTCAGGTCAACAGCAAACATAAACCACCACAAAAGGGGAGGATTTACTTGGCTCTTAGGGGATTCTGATTGTTTTTTATTTATCTTACACTGTTCCTGGTCTTCCACCATCCTATGATACATCATTAACAGGCTGTAATTAACAACCTGAGTCTTGCACCCACACATATGCTAGACACTCTGTCTGACCTCCCTCTCTTGGTATGATCCCCTCTTGAGCAACTTCTACATGGAACAACCCTAAGCCTTACCTATGTCTCCCGTTAGACAGAAACACTCAGTTTTAGAAGTGCTCATGGGTTTGCATCAACATGTTTCCCATCTGGTTCTGTACTCACAAGAATCAAAAAATGGAAGTCTGAGTCATATTTAACTGAACTGGTATCTACATTTTGGTCACCTTGTACTTGGATGCCGGTATACTCAAAAGCAACTTGTAGAGAAAAATCAATGATAGGCATTCAGCCTAGGACATGCTTATTGATCCACAGCCTAGACTCAGTGCTTTCAACATGTATGTATACATGAGGGGGCGAGTAGTTAGAAGACTGTGATAGGAGAATCATGTCCTGCACAAATCTCAGTCACAAAAACTGCACTTCAGAGCCAGGCTCATGATCCTAACAGCATGGAGCCAAAAAGTTACATAGAGCATAGCTAGGCATTCTTCCCTCAGCTCTTTAAAGGCACATTGTGTATACTTTGACGTGACCTCACTGACTTTGTTGCTGCAGGGGTGTTAAAAAGTGGGCACAGGCATAGAGTCAAACTATCCGGATCCAGAAAAGCTATAGGCTCTGGTCACTGGGATAACTCTTGAGAGTTTCCAGGATTCATGGGCCAAGGATTTCAGAAAGCTCAGCCCTGGGAATAGTAACACTGCTCATAGGCTGAGGAATCCCAATAGCTAGATGCACTTGGAAGATGTAGCTTTGTCTGTGTCTTAGAAGAAACCCTGTCTTTCTTAGACCCAAATAAAAGACCTTGGAATTAGAAGTAAGGCTGCCAATGCTCAAAGCCTGTGTAGTATCTGAAAGACCCAAGGAACCCCTTCATGCCCAGCATAGCTGCTCCTTGCCTTCTAACACCAAGGAAAGCTGAGGTCAAATGACGACTAAGAAGAAAGTCCCTGCTCCCTTTTGGGAGGCACATCTTGCTGTCTGGCAATGTTTTTAAGGCAAGCTTCACAGCACTGAGTCGCCTTTTGTTTTGTCATGCAGAAAATCCATAAAATAAAAGCACATTGCTTTAAATAGGAACACATGGCTAATTTTGAGTAGAAAAGTGGAAGCTGAGTCATTTGACTACCATACTAACTATGGACAGCCACTAAATCCTGTATGAATCACAGCATGCATTCTGCAAGAATTAGCTAATTGTCAACATGAGGTAATATAGAAGAAACCTGGGCAGGGAGAGCAAAGCCAAGTTGTTATGATTTGATAGCATGAAGGCCGATGTCCAAAGATATCTCTTCTTCTACCTTGATATGAACAGTAACCCCATGTTTTGTGAAAAGGACATTTTATGGTATCAGTTTTTATTTGTAGCATCTTACTTTGAGGTAAATTCTGAGTTTACAAAGAAAAGAGAGACTAGCAACAAATAAGGTCACATTGTTTTCTCAGAGGCAAAAACTAAGGAAGGTTTCCCTGTCAACATAGATCTGGATCCAAAGGGTGGTGGTGGGGGGCTCGATTTGTTCCACTGTCTAATTTCACAGAAGCTTCCAGAGCTACATTTAGAGGCTGGTGACAGGTACTCATATCTAATTTGAATGTGATGCAGACTTTTTTGAGAACTCAATAGAAAGAATACTTGCCTGAAAACCATCTCACTTTACAGGGCACATTGGCATTTGAGATGTGGAGGATTGATAGAAGACAGGATTAATGAGGATGATGTTATTGGGTTAAAAACATGCTAAAAGCCTCTTGTCAATACTACCTCATCTCCTTCCACTGCTCTTGATGGACTGACATCTGTAAGGTCACCACCTCACTTAACTCTCAGTCGTCCACCATTCATAAGATGCTTGAATAGCAACTGCGGTTGCAAAGGGGAACAACTTATTGAGATGCTCAGAAGCCAACTGCATCCCTTTTCATAGGCAAGACTGATGAATCACCAGTGGTTGGCAACAAACTGAGAAAATAGAAAGAAAACACAAGCATTTGTGGCTAACATCCCCAAAGATGATTTTAAATCTTGATAAGTCATCATGCTGTCTTATCCACAGGTTGTGAGCTACTTCTTTTCTTTTGCAAAACTGTTCTTGGTTCACAGAGCTAATTTCCATACTCATTATATAAGTATAAAGTTAAGGTCCAATTATGTCAATATTTATATAACATGATAACATAAAATACTTTTTATAGTGTCTTGTTTATAGAAATATCTGCCTCATTACCAGTAGACTTTGTGGTTGCTAGCATTTTCCAAATATCTATGGATATTCTTGTATATGTAATAAGGGTGTTCATTTTTTCCTATATCATTTTAAACTAACTCATGAAATTCTAGGCGCATGAGAAACAGTAGCTATGGAATTCTTAGTTTATAAATGGAAGGGTTGGTGTCTAACCCTGGCTCTGCTGCCTGTCACTGTGACATTAGGCCCTCGGTTAATGTTACTGAGTTGCCACATCTGTAACAGGAATTGATGAAATCTGCTCTGTAGCTCTTCTCAGACCAAAAGGATCAAATGCAATAAGGCTGAACACTCATAAGTCATTCTTGTACAGAGATGTCATTTGAAACTTAGAGGTAATTGTTAGTAAAGTCTCATCTCACTGTGAGGTTCTGATGGCCCCTTCACCATCTGGAATGTCACTGCAGGGGCAATGATGGCCTCTCCACCACCTGGTTTGTTGCTATACTAATCTTCAGGCATATTGAACCCTTTATCACTTTTATAACAGGCAACAACTTACTGGAGCAGGTACACTCAAACATTGTCCTCTCAAAGCAATAGTGACAAAGTTAGAAACATCATTAGATCACCTTACAGAGGTATCCTACTGTATGTAACTTATTATATTGGGTTCAAAATGATTATAGGAATCATGTGAGAAGCCAGAGGAAAGCTTCTCAGCTGACACATGTGTTTCTTTGTAAGTTCAGTTATCCAATCTTGATCTCTCATTTTTCAAATAAATTCTCTTTTCAGCAAAAGTTGGATTAAGTGTATGTTAAAGTGCCAAGCAGTACAGAACTGGAGATAGGGTGGATGGTTAACTACAGTCTGCCTTCTGAGTTGTTAACAAGTCAGCTCTGTTTTCCTATGACAAGCACTGAAGGTAAACAGCTGCAATTTATAACTTCTGCATCGGAAACAGAGCTCCAATGAGGGAAAGTCTTGATGTTGCTGATAGATGGTCCTTGTTAGGGGGATGAGGTTCACAGAAAGAAGCTACATGAGCCATGGACGACCTTGCAAAACCTGCTGCAGCATTAGTCTTACATGCTGTGAAACAGCAGTGGACAGCAAGGGAAAACTGTGTCCATACAATGTGTGTACACAATGTTTCATGCAAAGCAATAAAAAAGTAAAACATGTGTTCTTGTTTCTTTTCTGTTGCTATGACAAACACCATGACCAAAGCAACTGGCAGGAGGACAGGATCTGTTTAATTTCTACTTCCAGGTCACAGTCCATCAGCCAGGACAAGTAGTCGAGTTGGAACTTGTAAAAGCCATCCTGGTGCAAAGATGATTCTGACTGACTTGAAGGCTTATGCTTAGCTCTTGTGCATGGTCAAGGACTGCTGACCTTGGGGTGGTGTGGGCCACAGAGGTTTGGCCCTCTTGTACCAGGTAACACTTGGACAAACTCCTGCAGATTTGCTGAAAGATCAGTGTGGTCTGAGCAATCCTTAGTGGAGACTCTCTTCAGAAGACTGCAGGCTGTGTCAAGCAGAATATTAGAACTTACTAGGACATGTCTTCATGGTTGTGGCTGAAGACTTAAAATCCACTACACACACACACACACACACACACACACACACACACACACACACACCTCATACATACACACTTTCTCCACTCCTCAGAGATGTTTACAAAATACTATGGAAAGAAAACAAAATAAACGCATTAAGTTAAATATTGCTCTAGGAAATATATGTTTAGTGTGTGTGTGTGTGTGTGTGTGTGTGTGTGTGTGTGTGTGTGTGTGTGTAAAATGTGTTGTGCTTTTGTTTGCACATTCCCATGTGTGAATGTTGCCACCTATGTGCCAGTCTTTGTACATATGGAGGTCAAAGTGTAAGTTCAGAATTTGGTCCTAGGAACCTTCTCCTCATCAGTGACAGGCTTCTTTGGTTGGCTTTCCTCACCCCAAACCAGGCTACTCTGCTGCACACTTCTGGGATTCTTCTGTCCTGGTCTCCAATCTGGCTACAGGTGCATCCTACTCATTCCACTTCAGACTCTTATGCTTCATGGAGAGTTATTCTGCCCATAGAGCTGCTGAACTTAGGTGTTAGATACCACTAAGATCGTTCTAGTATTTGGATGTTGTGTGTGAGTATGATACTGGTTGTCTAGCATCTTTCTCTGTCAATACTGACTGTGATAACAAGGTGAAGCAGCTCCAACTCCAACACCTTTTTCTCTGTGGTCACCATGTTCCACTTGTCCTGTCAACTCATCCAGTATTCTCTGTGTATGGGAGCCACATCAGGGACTGCCCTTGGTGCAGATTCATAAAATGACCCAAATCTTGAATGTGTTCACACACACACACACACACACACACACACACACACACACACACACACACACGTACACATGCATGCACACACACACGCACGCACATGTGCATGCCCAAGAGATATCTCTGGTCAGTTTGTACAATTCCATATCACAACTAGCTTATCTCACCCAACACACACATGGCCCACATCATTCTACATTCAGGCCATTAACCTTCCAAGGATGGGGCATTGAGAATATATAGTACTTGGTCTATCTTGCAAACTATAATTTCACAAAAAAACCTTCTACTTAGTTACTGGAGACTATAATACATATCAAATAAGTGAAAACATGGATGAGAAAAACAAATTAATAAAGTCAATCAAAAGAATGTTCTTAATACATAAAATGTCATTGAATTTCTTCCTGCAGAGACGTGGAAATGATGCACACACACACATACACACATACATACATACACATACATACACACACATACACACACACACGCACACGTGCACACACACATAAGCAAACCTAGGCTTATGCCCACTTATGTACTCATACACAATACATGCTTACCCACTCACACAAATTGACATGCTCATAGCCATATGCTCATAAACTCACACACATACACTCAGAGTCTCTTACACACTAAGACCTATCAACACACATATACACAATCATATATGTACTCACACACATATACACAATCATATATATACTCACACACACTAGCACTCATGCACACTCTCATGTACACATATTCTCATGCCTACTCATAATTCACATACACATAATCACACACTTACACACTCATACATTTATACTCTCACACACTTCCTTCACAGACTTCACACTTACATGCACACACTCAAATTCACATACACACATATATACTCTCACAGTTCTCTCTCATATTCACTCTAGTACATAGTCACTCACACATACACTCACACTCAGATTCACACAGTCATACAGATATACTTATCTATACAGTGTCTCTTCCCATGTAACGTCATGCATGGGATGTTAACATACAGAATGAGTTAGGTAGTATTTCCTCTAATTTTGTTTCTTGAAAGTGACTATATACATGTGTTCTTTTTTCCCTCTGGTGTGACATAAACATCTATTGCCTTTTACAGGATGAAACATTTCCCATTCACATCTAGTTTGCTGAACCACGCATTTATTGGGATTCTGTAAGGACATGTGGGCAGCCCAAATGCGGTTGTGTCCCGAGCTCACTCTTCTGTTCCTGGCTGTATCCGCTCTCCTTGGAGCTCATCACAGACCCTGGGAGTTTCCAGCCTGGGTTAGGACTCATCAAGGCTGCATCCCTGATCAGCATGCAGGCAGCTCCACTGTGGAGTCTCCACTCCTAAGCGACTACCAAGGCTTGGGAGCACAACCTTGGGAGGGGTCTTGTGGTCTTGTAACAGTACAGGACTCCTGACTCTTGTAAGTTTTGTTAGTATTCTGTGTTTTATGAGCCTTCCTTCTCCTTTAAGATGGAATGCTTTAGTCTGAACAAATATCATCACAGCAATTGAACTAGGAAAATATCTTTCCCGAAAGTTTCTCAGAATTCACCAATGGAAACATCTGGCTACCATACTTTCTGTTTAGGAGATTTTTATACACTGATTGTCTTAAATGAGGCTTACGTGTTTAGAGGGTCCATTCCTCCTTCACTAATGATTTCCTTGACTTGATACCTTGGATAGGCTATACATTAAAACAAAACAAAAGGAAAACAAACAAATAAACAAAAACCTGGTTCTGTCTATCTAAGTTGCTTAATTTGGAGACTTGGCTATTTTTTAAAATGTTTCTTTAGTTCCAGCTAGTGTTTATAGGATTGGAATAATCTCTCTTTCTCTCTGGTATTCACTGTGTATACCCCACCACCTTCTTGAGTGGCTTAGATAGAAATATGTAAATTTTTATTGATTTTTCCCCCAAAGGTAAAAGTCTTAATTCCATTTATTTTCACTGATTATCCTGTGTTTAGTTTCATTGGTTTCTTCTCAATTGCTAAAATATTTTTTCCATTTGCTACATAATGGGAAGGACCAGTTAAAAAGCAGGTATCACTGTGCCAAAGGGTGGGACCTTAGGCCAATAAACAGTAAGTATTAGCATTTGTCCTGCTTCAGACTGGAGAAAGAAATTGACCAGCTTCCTCACAGGCCTACTGTGGCTCTGTCCCCACCACCATAGACTGTGCCTTCAAGCAGTTTGACGAGAGAGAGAGAGAGAGAGAGAGAGAGAGAGAGAGAGAGAGAGAGAGAAGAAAAAATTCTTCTTTAAGTTTCCTTGTTGAAGATTTTGTTGAAGCAACAAATTAAGTATTTAATACTTTGATACGTTTTCAAAAAAGTTTAAAAAGAAAGTTTTCTTACTTCTTTTTTGCTTGTCAATGGTATTGGTTAAAACTATATTGGACCCACAAGGTTAAAAAAAGACAGAAAAGTATGAGGGGTCATGGTTGAGGGCTGGGAGGAACCGAAGAGAATGTGTGTTAAAATGATCAAAACATATAGTATATATCTATGACCTTCTCAATGAATAAAAGTTGACTAAATTGCATAATTCAAAAAGGAAAATAACATATTTTGTGTTGTCTTAGGATTCACTCTGCAGACACAACTAGCCTCCTGAAAAGCTAAAAGTGCAAGCAGTGTTTGACCCCAGCTGAGTCTAAGGCTTCCATCTTCTGTTCCTGCGACTATAGCTTCAGTTCTTCCTACTCACTCTTCCAGATGCAAGCTCATGGTCATAATGTCATATTGTTGGCTAGTATATTAAGAGTAAGAACACGTTAAAACTTTCAATACGCCTTCGTTGCTTCTTTTCTATGTCGTGTGACACTGTTTCTGGGGAAATGTTAAAAAACTTATGTCAGATAAGGAACAGAAGACATACCAAAATATAGATATCACGAAGGTCCAGTGTGGTGGGTCAATGAGTTTTACTGAGGTTTCTTATGGGAAGGTGGGTAAGTAGTTATTTTCAGGATCAGAAATGATCAAAAGACAACTTCACCACAAATCCCATTCCAAGATGTCAAAAATATATGGAAGTCATGTTTTAAGTGTATACTGGCCATTTACACGCCTTATCTTAGGAACCTTTAGTTTAGCTCCATAGCCCACCTTTAGCTGTTTTTTTTATTTTTGAGGGTTAGCATTTTGAGTCCTTTGTATGTTCTAGACACTAAACCCCACTGTCAGATGTGTAGCTATTGTTTTTTTAATTAACATTCTGTAGACTGCTTCTAGATTCAACTAACAATTTTCTTTGCTTTACAAAGAGTTTTAATTTCATGAGTTGCTTGATACTGTGAACCTACTTGAAAGTCCAGTGGGGAGATCCTAGGCCCCAGTGGGAAACCTCCAGTTTCTGTTTTGACAAAAACCATGGTGTCAAACTTCATTCTAAATATTTACATTTATACCTATTAATTTTGCTGCTCTCAACTGTGGTCAGACAAGCTTCTTTTGAGAATGGGTATTGCTTGATGCAGAGACTCATTACTGTCCAAAATACTGAGCATAAATAACCCTGAGTACCCAGAACGTTATCTGAACAACTTCCTTCCTTCCAAAGTTCAGGGAACTGAACAGAAAAAAAGAGCAGAATGAACATAGGAGTTCATAAATGGGGAGGGCTGTTGTGAAAAAGCTAGTTTCTGTACTCTTCAGAACTGTTGCTTGTAGCAACAAACAGGAAATGTGGTTGCTTATAGTAGACCTGGACAAGATCAAGCCATTCAAAATTCCAAGAGAGAGAGCGAGAGGGACTCCTGAGGCCCCACTCCTATCTGAAGGGCTACAAAAAGTGTATGATTACTGAGGGAGGGAGAATGACTCATTTTAGGGGACATGGTAGCTAGGAGGTTGCTCATGTACCAGCAGATGACCACAAACCCATGAGTATATGGACAGCGCTAATTACACTAAGGGACTCATCAATGACAAAAAGAGTGAGTGAAGTTGGGCAGTAGATGGGAGAGGTGGTACTAAAGGGAGTCAGAGAGAAATAGTGCTGCATGGATGTGATCAAAACACCTTGTATAAATGTACTAAACCTACAAAGAATAAAAATGTTATTTTTAAAAGAAGAACTCGAAATGAGTGGTTTGAACTAGAACACAGGAAATATTTCCTGAGGCCTGTATCCAGAGCTCACTTTCCAGTATCACCCTTCCTTTTTGTCCTCATGTTTCCCTAGAAATTCTTCAGAAAACCTACATCATGGGGCATCCTTGGTTATCACACACTGGTGATGCTCCAAACCCATCAGTGGAGAAGACTTGTGTGGGAAAAGAACTCTACTCTGCTGTGTTTAGATCTCTGTTGTGGTTGATTGCCTCTTGTTTGGGGACCCCAAGTCTCTGATCTATGATTTTTGGAAGTGTCACCAAGCCTTGTCTATTATCCTCTTATATGAATGGAGTATTGGTGAGACTACACTTGGTACTACAAATGACATGTCTATGTTATATAGTTTTGCTAAATTTGCCTCCTTTAAAGGCTGGGCTTCTCACAGGGGAAAGAATAGATTATAGAATTCAATAGACAGTGTTCTGGATATGTTTATTGAAGCTTACTTAAATATCTCTAATCCTATGTCAGAAACTTGAGGTTATATCCTTTAGGACTTCACATTGCAAATTTTGATGCAATATTTTTATTGATTATTTGGGTATTTCATATCATGTACCCCATCATATTCCCAGTCCTCTCATGCACCTCTTGTGACTGACCCCAACCCAACAAAATATAATCTAACTTACATTAACTATATAATCACTGGAACGTGGTCAAAGTCTCAGTGGCCTGCCCCTTAATTAGAACTGTGGCCTTTCTTTCCTTTACCCCCACCAGAAGCAATCAGTTGTACAGAGCTATATACTTCAGCATCCTTATCTTAGTTTTTAAGAGTTCTCTTTAATAGATCAGGCTGTTTAGGTTGTTACTTTGGGGGATGGAGTTAGGGTTATGGTAAGGGTTGTCACAGAAACATTACATGTCCCTCTATCTCAACTCTGCATCTGTTCATCGATATCACTGCTCAAGTAGCTTCCTTGAACTTTAAATTCAGAAGGAACATGGATAATGGGCTTCCAGGCTATGAACATGGCTCACCTGCAGTTGGAACATTGACTCAGACAAGGCCTTCAGACGTAGCCCACAATGCAGATGCCAATATGGCCCTTGGTGACAGTAATACCCCCAGACATCAGCATGGTTTCAGGTTGCAGTATAGGCCACCAGCACTCATGTAGCATCTGGTGGTAGTATGAGCCTTTGACCACAGCCATGTACTAAACCACACAAGGACCTCTGACTTACACATGACCATCAGCAACATCCTTTGAGGAGGTCTAATACAGGAAGTAAGTCATTCCTCATCTCTGGGCTCCATCACTATCCAGAATCTGCGAGATCCCCAGTCAGATGGCATGGTCAACTCTGTTTCTACATAAGTTCCAGGCTGCTGCACATCACCCTGTGGACCCCAATGTGCACTGACTGTGGGCCTCATCCCTCTCTTTCACCTGTCGTCACCTTCATATTTCCAGCACTGCCTCTCTCCACAGTGCACGCACTACCCCACTCTTCCATCTTTCCCACCTCTCCGCCCCACATTCATTTTTCAAAATAGTGCCAGAGCATAGTGCAGGGCCATTTACCCACAGTAAGAATTTAATATAGGCTTCAAGAGATAAAATAGGGTGCTGGAGAGAAAGCTCAGCAGTTAAGAGCACTGACTGCTCTTCCAGAGGTCCTGAGTTCAATTCCCAGGAACCACATGGTGGCTCACAACCATCTGTAAAGGGATCTGATGCTCTCTTCTGGTGTGTCTGAAGACAGCTACAGTGTTTTCATTCATATACATAAAATAAATGAATAATTCTTTTAAAAAATTGTCTCTGCACTAGGACAATTAAAACAAGAGAGATAAAATGACAGGAGAGTACCTAAGATTTTCTCGGGTTGCTGGGATTTTTAACTTATAGGATAGCCCACTCTGAGTACCTACATCTTGTTTGTTATAACTCAGAAGTTCTTGTCATCTGCTCCTGAGAGGGTTCTTGCCTTATGCAAGCCCTAATGCTTTGTATAAGCCGTGACTCTTTAGAGTCTAGAAAACCAGTTTTTCATAAAGCCTAAATTCTGTTTGACGACATTATTGTTTCATTCTGTTCAACTTTCTTTTATTTTGTGAGAACACAGATGATTCCCATGTTTTAAACCATAAACATGAAGACTAGAAATTTCCAGACACATTTGTTCTCCTCAGAAACCATCCTCAAATTCAACCCTAATGCTCCCCTTTGTTCTCACACTCACCTGTCTAATTTCCCATAAGCCTGACAGCTTTTCAGTGTTTCCCAAATGGATGCTAAGTATGTCATGCAACGAAGATTGCAGGACAACAATAAGGAGACTTGCAGGAATCTACTTCATCTCACAGGGCTGAGGGGATCAAAGAGGTGACAGTTTTACCATATACCTACAGCAACAGAAATATACTTAATGTGCCACTGATACAAGTTCATCAAATGGACAGAGACACAGCAGAGGAAGCAAGGCCCCCAGCTATTTACTCTTGAAATGTCAATGCTGGTGCTAAATGCCAACGAAAAGATCACCTATCCAAGTTGTTATGCTGCCAGGCTCTGTAGGGTATGCTCCTATGGTCTTCAGTATAATAGTTTTCAGTGTAAATAGACGCTAAGAAGACAGAGAGCAGAGATGAGACAGTGATATTTCATAAAGGCCAGTTTCTAAGGAGGAACCCACAGAAAGCATGGGAATAGTGACTATGTTGGTTATTGAGACCTTTAAAAATACAGCACAATATTTTGTTTGATATTGTTCTTATTGATTTTTCCTAAACATGAATCAATAAAGAGTAGCTTTTGATGATTAGTCCCTAGACTCTGAGATTAAAGACGGTGACTGTGCCTGATAACCATTAAAGTGCTATCGTGATTTGTTTTCATATTCTATTTTCTTCCAGTGGAAAGTTTGCCAAGGACAAGCTTTGCCTTGGAAAGGGGTTCTGAGAAAAGGGTTATCTGGTATCAGGATAACAAAGGACTTGAAGACAAATTATGGGTCCAAGCTAATGGCCTATGTTCTGCATAAGACAGCTTTACATACTGCTCTCTCTCTCTCTCTCTCTCTCTCTCTCTCTCTCTCTCTCTCTCTCTCTCTGTGTGTGTGTGTGTGTGTGTGTGTGTTCTGCCCAAGCTGACTGGGTTTGTTCTTCTTGAGACAGCTTTGTCTTGCAATTCCATAAATAAATAAATAAATAAATAAATAAATAAATAAATAAATAAATATCTCTGAATTGCTCATCTCTTGGCAGTTCAAAAGCCCTGTTTTTATTTACATATAAATTCAGTTGTTACCCTAGTATCCCTTTTGATAATCCCATGTAGCAGCATCCCATGACTCCAGCCCCTTGATTCTTAGAAAGAGAAATTATGTACAAGCACTGACAATAAGATAACTGGGTGGAATCCTACTTCACACAAACAAGAAGAAAGCTTGGACATATGTGTAAAGGGGATGCTCCCATTCTTCCCAGGTCAGAGACCTGACTATTCTCTCAGCATTCTGGACAACATTGCCATTGATCTATCAGTCAAGCCAGAGTTAAAAATCAATGCTGCCTTGATTTTTTTCAGGTTTTAAACAGTTATCATACCCACACCCCCATTACCTTATGTCTCACTGTCTATACATGTTGTCTCCTTTGTCTCACTCTGAAAAGTGGGGCCTGCAGGCCCCAGGCAAGATCTGCATTTGTGGCAGCATGCACCTGCATCATTGAGGCTGTTATTAGTATTTGGCCTGGAACACCCATCATTTACCTGAGATGTTTTAAGTTTGGTCTGATTTCTCTTTGACACCCTCATTACTGAAGTAAGATTGACAATTCAGAGTTGGAGTTTGATAATCAGTCTACCAGCCTCACTTTAGTTATTCTCTACCAGGTCAGGCATATGTGTCACAGACTGTAGTTTTCAAAATACATGATTTCATAGGAAGGCATATTTCTGTTGTATCTTTTTACTAAATTGTTGTTTTGCAATTTTTACCAAATCCTGCTCATCCATCAATCCTATCACTATCCTGCTGCCTTGGAACATTCTCATGACCCATTGTTCCCTTCCCATGTTTCAAACCTGGTAATTGAGATTCATTATTGCTGGTAACATCAAATTTTTATTTTTACTTATCTAGATTATTTTTTTCAGCATGTCTGTATATCTAGACTAATAAATTGTAATAAAATAAATGAAATCCATAAAACGGGGCTTATTGAATACCAGAAAAAAATGAGTAACAGATAATTTACCCTGGTAAGTGTACATAGCATGATCACACACAGAAACTGACCTACTCCATATTTTGTGTTGCTGTAATGTCTAATGTAATAGCTAAGGGATTCTCATATTGCATTATATGTTTAATCTTTCCTAAATAATACTGCTACACCATTGAGAATTATTTTAATTCTGGATTCCAGTTCAGACTACATGAACCAAAATCTGGATGATGAAGACTAGCTATCATCTTTAGAAGGAAAAGTAGCAATAAAAATATCCTTAGGAATCATAACACATTGTCAAATATAAAAGGACATTCAATATGGTTTGTCACTGCAGAGCCTAGCAACTTCCTGCATGCAAAGTGTGTTCTCGGCAAATACTGAGACGAAATGCTCCATTTGAAATAAAAAAGGACAGAAAATGATCATTACAATGCTCCAAAGAAAGGTGAACCCAGATGATTTAATGTGCCACACCAGAAACACCTTACATGGCATTCATGACTCACAGCCTGACAGAAGGTACCACACTACCAAAATGGTCCTTACCACTTAGTTACATGAGGTGAATGTACTATTTCTTTAAGAAGCTACAAGTCAACAAATTTCGCTTGTATAGAATACTACTGATCCAAATATAGCTGTGTAAAAATTATTTGATCATCTTTTTACAAAATTATATACACTTTACCTTTACTAAAAGCTGGTAATTATTAGTGTCCATAGTTGATGTCATTGTTTTGATGAGATTTACAGCAGAAACTTTAGAATCCAAAATTTTCAGATTTGTTGATTTCTTTGTCTGAAGGATATTTTGCTGAAAGTTTGGAACATTTATCTAGTAATACAGAGAACACAGAAAAGTCCTTTCAAAGAGCCATGGAAAATTCAAGATTCTACACTGGGCTTCTCAGCTCTATCAACTGGAGAAAGGAGGCTAAGCAGCATACTCCCTTTGATTCTACACAGTAGATCACTACAAGTGAAAGATGTGATCAAAAGGTTCTGTTAGAAATAGCATCTGTTATTAGATGTTACCAACGCTTTAGCCTTTGCCAAAGGGATGTTGACATTTAACTGTGGCACAGGGCACAAGCACTGCACCAAAACAATGGAGTTGTTTAAAGCAGGAGATGAGTGAAACAAATCGAACGAGTGTTTTGGATGTATGTAGACATAGCTGTGAACACAGCCAAGGGATGAGGTCAATGTGTGCTTACATTGTCTGCACCATAAAATGTTTAATGTCACTGCACACAGTCTACTTCAAAGCGACGTGTGCTCATGCTTTATGCTGGTTATTAAGACAAATAGCAAATGAGGTTCTTGTTGTTTCTCTTTTCCTAATCTAATTTCCAAAACATAGTTTGATTTTCTCCATTTCCCTGGCTTTAAAGGAACTTATCTTTAAAGAGACATAAGCAGAAATGCCTGAAACAAAACCCTAGACATCTGTGTGGATAAGACACTAGTAATATATACATTTGAAAGGGTTATCACTCTGGTTTTCATCAAATGGCTTTTAACAATAAGATACTGTTAATATACAGAGATTGAGAGTAAATGTGGACAGTTACCCAGTGCTCTTCCTTGGAAATAAAATTAGTGAGAAATTAGAACTAGAACCAGCACAAAAGAGGTGTTGTCCAGCAAGTGCTTTGAGCCAGTAGCCATTCCTAAGAGACAGCTTCTTATGCTCAGAAGACACTTTGCTTAGATCGTCTTTCATTAATTACTCATTGTTAAAAGGTCATCACAGATACTCTTACTAGACACTAGAGTAGCAAGTTATGGACCAGATTTCCTTAGTTCTTTAATGTTTTCCAAAAGAAGGGTAAAGGACTCTGTAATTTTGCAGAAGGATTTCTGTGTTCAAAGGTTGATTTCAATATCCCTTCCATGAAGTTATGAGTCTGCCTATCTCAGCAGAAATTTTTATGTGTTCTTCATAGCAACATCTAGTTCATATTTGTGTCTCTCTCCTCTCTCTCATCTATGTATGTATGCATGTATGTATGTATGTACGTATGTATCCTATCTATCTATCTATCTATCTATCTATCTATCTATCTATCTATCTATCTATCTATCTATCTACCTACCTACCTACCTATCTACTTACCTACTTACCTCTATCTTATCTATATGTATAAAATCACTGTCAGAATCCTCAATCACTATTATATAATGATCAAAACTTAAATATTAATATGATTCATCTCCTAACCAGACTGAAAAAAGATACAGTTTATAATTTTCATGATACATCTGTTCTACTTGTTCAGTAGGAAACATATACATAATACTTTTGAAAAAGGATTTATAGTGTGAATACATTAATGCAAGATTGATCTACATTAATTTTATAATTAGAGAGCTGTTGTTTGTTTTCTTGTTTTTTGAGTTGCCAAAATGGTTCTAACAGAAGCAAAACTGACACTTTCTGAATATATGCTATTAAAAAGATTATAAGTCATCACCCCTTGATGTTCACTACTCAAACTCTCTAGAGAATTATTCAATCTTCCAGAAGTAAGCTGAGTTTTATGGGGTGATCAAGAGTTAGATGAAGAAGAAGAATACTATGCTAAGCGTCTCTGCTTTGAAAACAATACTTCAGCCAAGAAATGTTAACCAGAAAGAACTCTAGTAAACCATAGGAGTTAGAGGCTGTGTGTGTCCATACATTTGAACATTATCGTGTGTCATTCCTTATTTAATTATTATGGAGAAGACAGGAGAAACACAGAAAGAAATCTGCAAGCTCACAGAAACAACTCATTTGACCTGAAAATACCCATTTCTCTCCAATTTAATTTCTTTAACTCAAGGGCATCAATCTTGAAAATGCCTTTATAAGGCATGGACAGTTAGACCCTCAATTTATTAACAGAATACTTTGGAGAAGTTTTTACAGATTTGCATGAATAGTCCCTAATTAATGCAGAGTATTTTCACACTCATTACCAGTCTCCTTCAGTGTCAGTACTCCACTAACCATGGTATATCATGCAAAGGTAGGAGATCAGTACAGGGGCGAAATGATCAGCTGAAATCTTTATACTGACACACGATTCTATCCTTCCAATGTCTTTGTTGAATTTTGGCAGCTTATAAAAAAAGCCTAGCATTGTTTGGTGTGATTTTTTTCAGGAAGCTTAAAATTAAGGTACAAGTGTGCAATTAATTAAGAGAATGTGGAGAATATATATTACAAAAGGAGATCAGAGCAGTGGCTCCTGTTATAGGAAGTTAAAATGATAGTGAACAAGTTCACTGCTATAAATGAGATAAAGGGCCCCACATAAAAAAAAACAAAATAAACAAAAAACTTTATTTTATACTAAACAATACCAGGATATGTGGGAATCAGGCAGCCTCAGGGCATGATAATACACTGGTGGGTTCTGGAAAATGACACTTAACATGATAACAAGCCTGTACCTGTCCCAGGATGAGCAGAATGAGAACAGGACAGAAAAAATAAAGGAATTGCCTATTCCCTTATCAAGTGCAGACTTCTTCCAAAGTACAAAATTTTATTCCCAAATTTTGACATGAGAATCAGGAGTTATGTAAAATTATAGCAACAGCACTGGAATGTAACATGCAAGTAATTCAACTTATCTCTAAATGAAATACAACTGCAGCAGCCCTAATGTGGACTCTGAATCTCTCCTAGCAGTCCTGTAAGCTACAGAAACTCTCATATGTTAACAGAATATATTGTTTTCTCCTTCAGTAAGATTAGACTCTTTGGGGTGAAATTCCTGTCAGGGAAAATAAAACAAACAAACCCCCAAGATTTTAGTACCTAGAACAAATTCAGTCATTTAGCATTTTAGACTTTTTTAATATAAATCACACATAAAAATCCCCAACAGAGTTTTTTAATTACAGCTCAATCATTTATGGCATATCATATATCTCTGTAGCCCAAGCCAGGCAGAGGCAGGATGCTGAAGCACTGGACAGACATCTTTTATGTCAGGTTCTCATCAATAACCTCTGCCCATCAGGGGTTTACTTTCTCTCCTGACTTCTGATAGTACCATGTGCTTACTTGTGGCATTAACAGAATTGAAACCACTGGATTGCTTTCCCTGATGGCTAGGTTCTTTCAGTGGTGGAAATATGATTTCCAGCTGGGTTGTTATGTATATAAATCTCCCTTTCTCCCTTTTGGTTATTAGTATTTTACAAATGTTCCTTTAGATAATTTCCTATCTTGCTAGCCTATCTGGGAACTTATCGGCTTGAGCTATTAATATATAATTCAAAGGCTTGTGAGATGGCTTAGAGAATAGCGGCACTTGTTGCCAAGCCTGAGCCTACATGGTAGAAAGAAATAACTGACTCCTGGAGGTTCTTCTCTGATCTCCACATATGTTCTGTGGCAAATTACACTCACATCCACACTCACATATGCACATACACACACATGTACACATATGCACATGCACACAAAGGCACATACACACATGCATACACATAGGAAAAAAGTCATCTCTAGTAACATTATTCTCTAGATGTTTTGTTTATTTATTTATATTTATTTCTTTGAGCTCACACTTAATAGAGAGATTACTTTCTGATAGGAACCAATCCAGATGAAGCCAGACATCATTTTGAAAGATACCATCTTACTCTCAGAATGAACATGTAGAAATGCCTGGAGCTGTGTCTATACATGGATGGCCAGTGATTTGCCCAGCCCTTTCTTTTTAGGAATTCTGGTGTTTCTGCATCTCAGCAAAGCTCATGGCACCATGTGCCTATGCAAATGTTGCTTCCAGTTACTCTGATGGCTGTGCTGTGGGCATGCCTTCTTCAGCAACCTTCTTCTACATCACAGCTCCAACATCACTCACATCTCCTGAGATTGAATTGTATCCAATTTCCTTACACTAATGCTTTGTGGCTTTACTTTAATTACTACTTTTCAAACCCTAGTTTGCATACCCATCACTGTCCCCCTCCTGGTGTCTACTCTCATGGTCCTCCTCCCTCCCCTTTTCCTCAGAGAGAATGGAGCCCCCCTCCCCGAATATGCCCCACCATGGCATGTCAAATCTCTGCAGGGCTAATCTCTTCTCCCACGGAGACCAGACAAGACAACCAAGTTATAGAAATGAACAGACAACAGCTTTTGGGACATCCCCTGCATTAGTTGTTCAGAAGTCACATGAAGTCCAAGTTGCACATCTACATATGTGGTAGGGGGTAGGTCCAGCCCATGTATGCTCTTTGGTTGGTGGTTCAGTCTCTGAAAAGCACCAAGGGTCCAGAGTAGTTAACACTATTGGTCTTCCTGTGGAGTTCCTTTTCCCTTCAGAGCCCTCAATCTTTTCCCAAACTCTTTCATCAGCATCCCCAAGCTCATCTAAAGTGTGGTTGTTGGTCTGTGAGTCAGCTGAGAGGTGCAGACTCTCAGAGCACTGCCATGTTAGGGTCCCGATTGCAAGCACAACAGAATATAATTAGTAGGATTGGTACTTGCCCATGGGAGGGATCTCTGGTTGTACTGTTATTGCTTGGCCATTCACTCAGTCTCTGCTTCATCCCCTGTCCTACATTCTTGTAGGCAGGATAAAATTTGGGTTGAAATTGTTGTGGGTGGGTTGGTGTCCTTATGGCTTGTCTGGGGTTCTTGACTAGTTACAGGAGGTGGCCTCTTTAGTTTTCATATCCCCTGTGCTGTGAGTCTTATCTAAGCTCACCCTCATTAATTCTTGCGAGCCTCTCTTATCCCAAGGATCTGGCACACACTGGAGATGCCCCTTACCACTCGCTGATTGTTACAGATTTTTATTAATTCTCATGGACATCTCATCATCTTTCCTGTCCCTCCGCACCCCTGATCCTGAACCTTCCCATTCCATTCCCTGTCCCCTCTTTCACCCAGTTCCTTTCCTCCATCTGCCTCCCATGAGTATTATATTCCCCTTCTCAGTGAGATTCAAGCATCCACTCTTGGTCCTTCCTTCTTATTTAGCTTCTTTGGGTCTGTGAAGTATAGCATGGGTATCCTATATTTTATAGCCAATATTCACTTATAAATGAATACATACCATGCATATCCTTTAGGGTCTGGGTTACATAACTCATATTGATATTCTAAAGCTCCACCTATTTGCCTACAAAATTCATAAGGCTTTGTTTTTCATAGGTCAATAGTATTCCATTGTGCAGATGTATCACATATCCTTTATCCATTCTTTAGTTGAGGGAGATCAAGGGTGTTTCCAGTTTCTGGCTATTGTGAATAAAGTTACTATGAACATAGTTGAGCAAGTGTCTTTGTGGAATGGTGGAACATCTTTTGGGTATATACCCAGGAGTGGTAAAGCTGGATCTTGAGGCAGAACTATTCCCAGTTATCTGAGAAAATACCAAATTGATTCCTAAAGTGGTTACAATTTGCACTCCCACCACCAATGGAGGAATTTTCCTCTTCCTCCAATATCCTCAAAAGCATGTGAGTTTTAGATCTTAGCCATTCAGATAGGTGTAAGATAGAATCTCAGAGTCATTTTAATTTATATTTCCCTGATGACTAAGAATTTTGAATATTTCTTTAAGTGTTTCTCAGCATTTGAGATTCCTCTATTGAGAATTCTGTTTAGTTCTGTACCCTATTTTTAATTTACTTATCTGGGTTGTTGGTGTTAAGTTTCTTGAATTTTTTTTTAACTTTGGCTAATAGCCCTTTGTCAGATATTGGGTTGGTGAAGATGTTTTCCTGATCTGTAGGCTATCGTTTTGCCCTATGGACAGTGTCCTTTGCTTTACATAAGCTTTGCATTTTCATGAGGTCCCTTTTATCAATTGTTGATCTTGGAACTTGAGTTACTGGTATTCTGTTCAGGAAATTGAAATTGTGTCTTATACTAATGCAGTCAAGGCTATTTCACACTTTCTGTTCCATTAGATTTAATGTACCTGGTTTTACATTGAGATCGTTGATCCACTTGGACTTGAGTTAAGTACAGGTTGACAGATATGGATTGATTTTCATCCTTCTGCATGCAGAAATCCTGTTAAACCAGCATCATTATTGAAGATATTTTCTTTTTATACTTTTTCTTTCTTTGTCAAAAATCAAGTGAAATACGTGAGCTTATTTCAGGGTCTTCAATTTTATTTCACTGATCAACCTGACTGTTCCTATAAAAATACTATACAGTTTTTATTACTATTGTTCTGTAGTATACCTTGAGGTCAGGCATGATGATACCTCTGGAAGTACTTTCAGTGTTCAGGATTCTTTAAGCTATACTGGAGTTTTTATTTTTCCATATGAGATTGAGGATTTCTATTTCAAGTTCTGTAAAAGATGTGTTGGAATTTTGATATGGATTGCATTGAATCTGTAGATTGCTTCTGCTAAGATGTCCATTTTCTCTACATGAATCCTGCTGATCCATGAGCATGGGATATATTTCCATCTTCTGATATCTTCCTCAATTTCTTTCTTCATTGACTTGAAGCTTTTTTCATAAAAGTCTTTCATTTGCTTGTTTAGAGTTACATCAAGGTATTTTATATTATTTATTCTTCTTATAAAGGGTGCTGTTTTGCTATTTTTTTCTTGGCCCATTTATCATTTGTAAAAGGAGGGCTACTGATATTTTTGAGTTAATTCTGTATCCAACCACTTTGCTGAACGTGTTTATCACCTGTAGGAGTTTTCTGGTAGAATTTTTGGAATTGCTTTATATATCATCCACAAATAGTGATACCTTTTTCCTTTCCAATTTGCATCAAATATTGATCTTTTGTTGTCTAAATACTCTAGCTAAAACTTTCAGTAGTATATTGAATAAATATGGAAAGAATGGGCAGCCTTGCCTTGTCCCTGATTTTAATGAAATTGCTTTAAGTTTCCATTGAATTTGGAGTTCATTATTTATTAGCCTGCTGTATATTTTTTATTATGTTTAGGTATGTACCTTGTATCCCTCATCTCTCTAAGACTTTTAACATGAGGGATTATTGCATTTTGTCAAAGGCTTTTTCAGCATCTAATGAGATGATCATGTGACTTTTTTCTTTCATATTGTTTATATTGTGGATTAGTTATGGATTTTCATATATTGAGCCATCCCTGCATCCATGGGATGAAGGCTACATGATCCTGGTGATAATGTTTTTTATGTGTTCCTGGATTTGGTTTGGTGGCATCGTAATTAGTATTTTTGCATCAATATTCATAAGAGAAATTGGTCTGAAATTCTCTTTCTTTGTTGAGTCTTTGTGTAGTTTGGGTTCAGGGTGACTGTGACTTCATAGAATTAGTTTGGCCATCTTCTGTTTCTATTTTATGGAATAGTTTGAGAAGTATTGGTATTATCTCTTTTTTGAAAGTCTGGTGGATTTCTGCACTAAAACTATCTGGCCCTGGGCTCTTTTGAGGTGGGGGGAGAATTGGACAACTTTTAATGACTGTTTCTATTTTCTTAGAATAAACCCTAGTTTATTAATATGTCTTGATATATTAACATTTGAAGCCCTTTTAACTTGGTTCTTTATATATCTGTGTCTATGCCCCAAGTCATAGTTGTTAACAGAATAGTTTGTAAATACTGAATACTTGTTATAATATCACATTGAACTCCAGATATCAGTCCAAAATATTTAAGAAAGCATTTGCTCCCAGCCATGAATTCATACATTTAAAAGGCTATACACTGTTGTGCAATGTAGGCTGAAATATTTTTGAAAATAAGGCTCAAGCTAAGAAAAACAGTATGACCAAGTTTTCATATTCAAGAAAACCACCAGGAAGAGGTCAGCTCAAAATCAGGATAGCTATCTGATTTTCTTTTCATCCAGTAAAGAGAAAGAAATTAACACATTAGGGAATTAACATGGTTTCAGCTAATATTAGGATTTTATTGTGTTTAAAATAATGCATTGACATGAGTTTCAGAATTTCTGATGTTGTTGGATTGTTGCTCCTGAAATTTGAGAGATCTGAATTACTATCTCAATCTATTTTAAAATTTGCGTTTAATTTACATTTAAAATGTAAGACACGCAAGGTGACAATGAATATTTTGCCCATAAAATGTGAGCTGTTTGAACTAAAGATCAGGTCATGCAGGACAGAGAAACAAAACAAATGTTGGCTTAAAAAAGATTTAATATTTTTCTCCAGCATGAAAGTTCACATAAGAAGACTCATACATTTATTATGGACCTAGAGTTCTTCTAATGTATGGAACATCATTCCTAAGCAAATGCCCCGCCCCCATGCCCAAGGCTGCTTACTTTTTAACAAACCATGAAACTGGAAGAGCAAAGGGAGTGATTGTGGTCAAGGTGCTTAAACTGAGAAGGGAGAATGTCTTTGCTAGTGATCCTGTGAGGTCATCTTTGTGCAGGAGCCACAGAGAAAACAAAAACAGATGGCAGATCTGCTTCTGAAGGTAGAGACCACATCAGGACCACTCACATTCTGTCATCCACAAATTACTGCAAGCCTTCCCATGAGGCTGCATTCCAGAATGCCACATATCTGGCTGGGAAAAATATCTTATTTTATTATGATCTCTGTTAAGATTTATTTAATGATCTCTATTAAGGTGGGAATTTTCTGTGTTACAGCAATTAACAGTTGGGTGAAAAACCAAATAACTGGGTGCTTATCTATTAGACATCTACTTCTTTGCTTATATTTATCTATTTTGTGGTGACTGATGCAGAAGAGTAACTAACAAACATTGTTCTTTTTTCCTCCAAGGTAATTTCTTCATACACAGAGGCTTTGAAGCCTGACATGACCAAGAATGACAAAAATTATTCCATCCTGTGCTTCAGTTTTACAGTTGAGTCACAAATTGTTGCCCCCTAATCTACTGTTTTTTGGAATTCCTTGTCAGATAGACATCAAGAGATGAATACAAAATAATAGATGTATGAGGCTGGATTGATGCCTCAGCAATTAAGAGCAATTGGTCTTTTCACCGAGGACCCGGGTTTGGTTTCCAACTGCCATATGGTGGCTCCCAACTGTCCATAACTCCAGTTCCAGGGGTCCCAAATCCTTCTTGCTGCCTTTGAGAATACTGCATCAACATGGTGTATAGCCATATATGACAAACACCCATACTCATGAAACAAAAATAAATAAATCCTAAAAAATAGACATAAATTTAATAGTTTGACATTAAGACCGTGTAGGTGTTCATCATTTTATGAACACAACTAAGCCTATATGTAGAAATATTATTTAATTTTTACCATGAAATTATGCTCTATGTTATTGTTTCATATTAACTAGTGACACACTTTAAAATGTCATGAATATTTACATTAAATGGTACTGTAATCCATAGTACTCTGAATAATTTGTTATACAACACTCATATGCTCACACACATACACACAAATGCATGCACACAGACATACACACACACATGCACATACACTGACATACACACATACACACACACCCACATCAATATACACTGGCTCATATTAACACAGTCTCCACACACTCATCCATGCGGATGCACAATCACTAGGACAGTCCAGAAGCTGTGTGATTTGTCAACTGAAAATTCCTGTTTGAGGGGTGGCTTTAGTCAGACCCTTAGAGCCTGGACTTAAGACTCCAGGCCCAGAACTGATGAGTTCTGTATCCTTGAAAGTTTCTTTTGTGGCCCTGTGATTCCATGTCCAATATCATCTCACAGGCCAGTTTGTCAGGCTATATGCAAACTATAAAGGATAGATGAGAGAGTAATACCTTAGGATTCAAGGCTGTATTCCTTTCATAGCCAGCCCACTTCTTCCAAGAAAACTGCATTGTTTATTTCAGCTCATGCTCTGAGGCTCAGATTATTGGGATAACATTTATTTACATCAAATGTAGCACATCTACCATTTTCTCTCTGCTCTTCACATGATAAATATTAACTTTAATTATGGAGTTGAAAAATGAAAATATTATATAAAAATATAAATATTATTCATCTGGGTTTTCTATCTTTATTCCACAATGTAATATTATAATCTATTCAGGAAATTAGTCTCTTTTCTTGGATAAAGTTAATTAAGTAAATATATAAAAATTAAAACTACAATGGAAAAAATTACCAACTCCTCATCAGAGCAATAGACCATTTGTTAAAATAATAATTTTATATTTACATAATATCTGTCCTGTGTACTAATGTTTACTATAAAACTATACATGTTCATTCTTCTCATTTTTAATTTGTTGAAGTAATAAATATAATCTTTATTAATTCATATAGAATGAGCATTCAAGTATCAAAAGCATCTGATTAACTGGGGAGAGGTTTTGTTATTTACCCTCTATGTTTAATTGAATAAAAGTTTAAAAAGAAATTATATTCACAATAATAAAAACATTGTTTTCATATAAACTAAAAAATAAAAATAGATAACATAGCATCAAATAATAAATGTTCTAACACACACACACACACACACACACACACACTGTTTTTCAATGTGGTATAATGAGTGCTTACCCTTTAAGGTAGGAGTTCTCATTGATTGAAAAGTTTATAAAAGTATTAGTAAACAAATAACATGAATGTTTGGTTTGAATACAAATTACAGAGAGTAATTACATAGAAGTGCATACATAAGATATGATTTATATTACATCAAAAGATATCAGAAGCCAGTTACAATGCTGGCTGATTTGTGAACTGTTTATATCGTTTAGTCATACTCTGATATGTATGTCACTATTAACCCAAAGATAGAATAAATAGGCTGTGCTCCTAAAAATGCACAATATAATTATTTTGTTCTGTTTTATGTTTTCATCCTTAGAAGTCTCTACAATACAGTAAGACTTCATGTTACATTAGAGTGTTATTTGTATACAATCCCTGTCTCTGGTCCTGCAGAGAAAAGGAAAGCCTGAACCTTAGCGAAGTAACTAACACCTTTCCTGTGAATGTTTGTGTACTGTGACATGCATGGATGCATTTCATCATGTTTGAGACTTTACAAAATCTCACAGGTTGGTTGTGAATTCATACCCAATGCCATGTTAATCTCAGCAAAGCCATCAAAGTCACTGCATTTTTGGGACACAAGAAACTGACCAGAAATGAACTAGAAATGAGAATTTCAGAACATAAGTTCCATTTGCCAAAAATGGCTATTAAGTTAGGCTTTATGACTTCAATCATGTGGAAGCAATTTTTACAGTAAGCAACACACACTCTGGAATGTCAGACATGCTTCCTTCAGACCACAGTCCATTATTGCTTGTAAAAATTTAAAACATTTACTGAGTTCCTTTATGATCAAATTAAGGCAATTTAAAATCTTGTTAGTATTGTTGAGGTCATCTTATTATGGGTTGAGAAATAATATGGACAGAAAGCTCTGGAAAGAATGTGTTACCAGAACAGTCATTTCTGTCTAATGGAATGTGTGTTTAGGATCCAGGTGATTTTAGCAGAAATTTCAGTAAGCATCATCATCACCCACATATTGGTATATACTATCATTTTATAAGTAGCTACCCTGGAATGCCTGGTTTGAAACTGAATCATTGTAGTACCCTGGTAGTTTGAATAGGTATGGCCCCCATAGACCCAGATGCTTGAATGCTTGGCTATAAGGAGTGGGACTGTTAGGAAGAATAGCCTTGTTAGCGCAGTTGTAGCCTTTTTGGAGGAAGTGCATCACTATGTGAGTGGATTTTGAAGTTTCCTATGGTCAACAATGCCCAACATGGAACACAGTCTCTCTTTGCTGCCTGGGTATCTCAGCTCCATCTTCAGCACTATGCTCGCCTGTATTCTGCCATGTTTCCCTCTATGATGATAATGGACTAAACCTCTGAAACTATAAGCCAGCCCTAGTTAAACATTGTCCTTTGTAAGACTTATCTTGGCCACAATATCCCTTCACAAAAATAAAACCCTAACCAAGACAAGTGTGATGTGATTTTCTTAAGATCCTCCCATAGATGTGTGGCTATAAACCAGTCTCTAGTCAGTGAAGGACAGGAGTACATCCCCAAGGGATGCTGATAGGAAAGACTGCTGCTCTGAATACTGAATGGGTTCTCACATCAGATCCTCTCAAGCGTCTTCTTAGGAATGAAGCAGAGTGTTTGTGTGGGTTGTTTCGTGCAGAGGCTGTAGAGCATAGTGCCAATGTGTACATTGATGGAAACATTATCACAAATGCTACTGATAGCCAAATGGGGTTCTGGTGCCTGTGACTGTGTTTACTGCCTTTCCCAGCGTGACTTAATGGATTTTTAAAATGCGCTCTTTGGTTCCTTTGCTCTTGTTAAATGGAATTTAACAAGTGCAATTTTCAGATTCTTCTGGTTGCAGTTGGTAGACACCCTCATGTAATAATCCTACAGCTTTCCTGCATTGAAACTGTCTTTAGGCAAAACCTATTCCATGAGACTCTCTGCGTTTAGGATTGATGGGAGAAATAAAGATAAATGAAAATGTGCACTTAAGCCTTAAGGCTTGTGTGTTATTGATAGAATGACCTTGTGATAAGTAGCCCCAGGCTTTCCTAGATTCACTGAAAGAAGAAACTGCATAACGATATAGAAGGTATATACATCCATCAAATGATAGACCAACCTGTTTTATTCATTCAGTGTATGGCTGTTGAAGGCAGTAGTTTGTTAGGCTAAGCATCAGAGAAGAGAATCCTGGGGCCACTTGAGAGCAGAACTTGTGGATTCCGTCTGCAGAGACTAATCTACAGTGACTGATTTAAGACAATTTGCATAAAGAAATTGCAAGTTTGTTTTCTCAGCTGCAGTATCTTCATTATAATTAACTGACTCTCAAAATAATGGAAAATCAAAAATAAGCTATGCCAGTAAATGTATGTAGCATAAAGCTTCCTGAGTACAAATACTGTATGCCTTATTCTCTATGATGGAGCTTGACACAAATGGCAGAAATGAATGAAAACAGTAATTATAAAAATTACAAGCACAAGCTCCCAGAAAACTCCAGAGGGTGTGTTTGTGTGTGTGTGTGTGTGGGTGGGTGTGTGTGTGTGTGTGTAGGGGGCACATCCTTTGGTTACTGTGAGAAAAGGCTTTTTTTTTTTAACAAAGAATAAGTTTCTAAGGGCAAAGTTCTTTGTCCAGGACTGAAACTTAGACCCTGTCTCTGCTTACAGGACAGCAGCTGCCGACTTCATACCCAATGCCTTAGTGTCACCTCCCTCTCTTCTATTTTGTTCTCTCAAAGTCAAGGGCATCTTCTCAGCATGGAAAACACCAAGTTATGTCTCATTGAACTTAAGCACAAACGTTTCCTTCATATGACCGACTCCAAAGCCAGAATCCAAACCCTTCTCTTCAGCCATCCAAGACTCAACACTAAGACCAGTTCATTACTCATTGTCTCCATGAGTCTTAAAAACACATATGTACATACTGTATACACAAAGGCATATACAAATCATGAATACTGCACACAATACTACAGACATACTGTACAATACATTGAACACATAATAAACATGGTATATATATTTATGAACACTAAATAACAATATATATATATATAATACATGCAATACAATTACATAACTACATACATATATGCACTACATAAAAATAACCACAGTTTACACACCACACATATACTACACATACACACCACACATAACATACAATCACACTGCATGCACACACTCTACACACACCACAATATATACATAATACATACTACATGCATACATACATGCATACATACATTTACTACACACACACACATACTTTACACACCACACATACACACCACATACCATACACACAACACATGCAACATAGTAACACACTCCACAAAACACTCCACATACACCACACACACCACATACTATTAAACTTATGCATACATACATCTATATGTGGATATATACACACAGACTTTGCACACACTACACACAGACAGACAGTATATACACATAGAATAAACACACTACACACATAATCTAAAGGCAATGACTGCAGGTATGCTTCTGAGAGACAGAGTTCTTAGTGTAATTGATGCAGAAGATCATGCCAGACTTCACCTTTGTAATGACTGCCAACAGTACTGTTCCCATTAAGGCGGCCCTGCATACCCCCAAATGGCACAAGTGTTTGGTTTAGTCTACAGAACTTTATATTTATCCTTTTACTTAGAGATACAACCCATCTGTTACCAAAAGTTTTGTATGTTGCTATGTACCCTTCAAGATTTATGGTTTCTCTCCATGACTGTGCGCCTTGTACGAAAGGACCATATTTTACCCAGTTCTTTATAAAATTCACGTTGTTCTAAGTCACATATGATTTGTGTGATTTGGTTTCCCTCCTTAACCATCAATCAAATAGCCCAAGCCTGTGCTTTATCATAATAATTTGATTACTGCAACTTTAAAATAAACCCCACTGCCTAGTGCTTCAGTTTCAATGGCTTTGTCGTCAGGGCTATTAAAATTCATAGTATTTTATATTTACATATTAATTTTAAAATCGGCTTCTAGGTTTTCTCAGAAATCAATCTGTGATTTTTGGCTGAGACACTGTTACCTTCTCAGACAGACTCCAGTGAGTAGACACCTTTCCTGTGGTATTTCCAAAGGTCTCTACCTTAACTATTAAATGTTGCTGAGTTTGTGGAAGACTGCATCAGCTTGATATATTTTCTTAGGTACTGTATACTTTCCCTGACACTTCTAGAGTGGTTCATGAAAACATAGTTAATTTTGTAGTTTTTCTGTAAACAACTTTATTGAATTCACTTATCGATACCTGTAGTGATTTTCCTGTATATTCTGATAGACTTTTGAAATTTGCTTTCTTCCTTTGTGTCCACTGCATTGTTTTTTGTCCTCAGTTGGACCAGAAATAATCCAATGCTGCAAATATCATTCACTCTGCCTACAATATTTAAGATTTTACTGTGACAATTTTCAAGTGGAGAAAAGATTGAAACCTCAGACCCCACCTCCTAATATGTCAATTAACAGTTTACATATATCTGTAAGCGATTTAGCCAAATCTAGTGTTCCTTATTCAGCCATTGACTGAGTTTGTTTTGCAATTTAAATATAGTAAATAGTAAAGTAGTTTGCAAATTACTTTTTGTATGCATTGCTACAGGAGAACTTTAAAAAACAATAAAATGCCCACAAACACTTCCCCACATAGGTCTGTTTGCCATTGAGCAATTCACATGTGAACCAGTGCACATACCTGTGGTGTATCTGACATATGAGAAGTTCCTCCTGCCATTACCAGCCAACTCAGAGCCTTAACCCTGCCCAACCCTCCACACAAGTCCTCTTATTCTCCTTACAAGTTCCATTCTTTGTAAATGCACATAAACACAGCAAAACCTGTGTACTCATGCAGTATCCACTGGCCATAAGATCTGAGATTAAGTTCTATCAGATATCTGATATAATTGCTTCTCATTGAAGATCAATTGTGTAATCACAAAGCTCTTTCAAAATATATCCACTAATGCACATTGAGACTTGTTTCATATTTGTTTATTTTTAGATCATCTGGTTTTGTTTCATTATTTTGTTTTTATTTTCAGGCAAAAGCCACCGTGTAATCTTGGCTGGCCGGAAACACGCTGCATGGAATAGGCTGACCTCAAACTTGCAGTAATTCTCCTGCCTTGGTGTCCAAGCATGCACTGGCACACTGGAGTAAGCCTCTTGGCAGTGCCTGCATGAGTCATTTCCTCAGAACTATTTGTTCTTCTCGGTAGGTGAGTGAATCTCAATGGCTGTCTGACCTAGTGCTCAGGTGCTGCTGTTTGAAGAACATGTTTTACAATATGCACTTGGTTCCTCTCCCACATAATCTATTTTTCCCAAATTCCCAATACTGACTCTAGACAGATTCCTCATTATCAGCTTTAGCCACCAAGAGGAGTGTGTGCTGGGGTTTTTATGATAGTCTTGATGCTCATCAGTGGTGGCTTATGAATGGCTATGGTTTGACCTGGGTTAAGTAATTTGATTTGACAGAGTAATTGTCTCAGAGGATTACTGCTCAATAAACTCATCCTTTCTAGCTTTTTCTAAATTCTGTTTGGTTGGTTCAACTTAGCTGTTCTGGACTAAACTTCTCTCTAAGATGACTGATTCAATCTGGCTTCTCTTGGTTTCTCACTGAATTGCTTTCCTTGGTCTCAAACTAACACTGGAAATTTGTTCTAATTTTATGGCTCCTTTGTATGCTCTGAGTTCAACTGCCTCTGGTGACCTGCCCTGAACTGCATGAACCTATGGAAGAACTCAACTCCACCGCACTGCACTCACTGCACTATCTCCCATATGACTCCAAACTCACCTTGCCAAACTCAATCCCACTCAACTGAATTGAATAAATGGACTCTCTCTCTCCCTGTGCTGCTCTTAAATAGGTCTTTGCCTGAGAGTAGGGGATATCCTATCCCTGACTCAATCAGTCAAATCTTTCTCTGATTCATCACTTTGTGTACTGCTCATTTGGATGGCATTGTTTGGGATTAAAAGTGTGTACCTAAGGATTCTAGCCAAAGGGATTAACAATGTGTACTTGGGCAGGTATGAATTTCTGCCATATCTACAAGGTCTTTGGATGTGATCAGAACAGCCATATTGTTGGATTAAAATTCCTCTACATTCCTGTAACATCATCCTACATAAAATGCCATGCGCTATGGATCATTTTCTCATTATACATATTGTATTTCTGCTGTTAAAAGACCAGTGCCCCAATGCTTTGTACCAGATACCTGTTTTATAGAAATTTCTGTAGTATCTAGTCTTGTAATTCTCTCTCTCACTTTCTCTCTTTCTTTCTTTCTTTTTTTTTTTTTTTTTTTTTGTTTGGTTTTTTCAAGACAGGGTTTTTCTCTATAGCCCTGGCTGTCCTGGAGCTCACTCTGTAGACCAGACTGGTCTCTAACTCAGAAATCCACCTGCCTCTGCCTCCCAAGTGCTGGGATTAGAGGCTTGTGCACACCACAGCCCAGACTTAATTTTTTTTTAATTATTTATTTTATTTTTTTTTAATTTTTTTTAATTTACATTCCAAATCATTTCCCCTTTCCCGTTTCCTCCCTCCCCGAAAGTCCCATAAGCCCCCTTCCCTCCCTCTTTTCTCCATTCAACCCCCTCTCGTTACTCTGTCCTGGCGTTCCCCTACATCCAGTCTTTCCAGGACCAGGGGTCTCTCCTTCCATCTTCTTAGAAATCTATTGATATGCGGATTGTGTCTAGGGTATTCCGAGATTCTGGGTCAATATCCCCTTATCAGTGACTGCATACCATGTGTGTTCTTTTGTGATTGGGTTACCTCACTAAGGATGATATTTTCAAGATCTGACCATTTGCCTAGGAATTTCGTGAATTCATTGTTTTTAATTGCAGAGTAGTATTCCATAGTGTAGATATACCACATCTTCTGAATCCATTCTTCCGTTGAGGGACATCTGGGTTCTTTCCAGCTTCTGGCTATTATAAATAAGGCTGCTATGAACATAGTGGAGCATGTGTCCTTATTGCATGCAGGTAAAACCTCTGGGTATATGCCCAGGAGTGGTATAGCCGGATCCTCCGGGAGTGTCATGCCCAGTTTTCTGAGGAACTGCCAGAGAGCTTTCCAGAGTGGTTGTACCAGCTTGCAATTCCACCAGCAGTGGAGGAGTGTTCCTCTTTCTCCACATCCTCGCCAACAACTGTTGTCTCCTGTGTTTTTGATCTTAGCCATCCTGACTGGTGTGAGATGGAATCTCAGGGTTGTTTTGATTTGCATTTCCCTAATGACTAAGGATGATGAACATCTCTTTAGGTGCTTCTCAGCCATTAGATATTCTTCAGGTGAGAACACTTTGTTTAGCTCTGTACCCCATTTTTTAATAGGGTTACTTGCCTCTCTGGAGTTTAACTTCTTGAGTTCTTTGTATATATTGGATATTAGCCCTCTGTCGGATGTAAGGTTGGTAAAGATCGTTTCCCAATTAGTTGGTTGCTGCTTTGTCTTTTTGACAGTGTCTTTTGCCTTGCAAAAACTTTGTAATTTAATGAGGTCCCATTTGTCTATTCTTGATTTTAGAGCATAAGCTATTGGAGTTCTGTTCAGGAAATTCTCCCCTGTGCCCATATGTTCAAGGTTCTTCCCTAGTTTCCCTTCTATTAGTTTCAGTGTGTCTGGTTTTATGTGGAGATCTTTGATCCACTTAGAATTGAGCTTAGTGCAAGGAGATAAGAATGGGTCAATTTGCATTCTTCTGCATGTTGACCTCCAGCTGAGCCAGCACCATTTGTTGAAAAGGCTATCTTTTTTCCACTGGATGGTTTTAGCTCCTTTGTCAAATATCAAGTGACCATAGGAGTGTGGATTCATTTCTGGGTCTTCAATTCTGTTCCATTGATCTAAATGCCTGTCACTGTACCAATACCATGCGGTTTTTAAAACTATTGCTCTGTAGCACAGCTTGAGGTCCGGGATACTGATTCCCCCAGAGGTTCTTTTACTCTTGAGAATAGTTTTAGCTATTCTGGGTTTTCTGTTATTCCAGATGAATTTTTGAATTGCTCTTTCTAACTCTATGAAGAATTGAGCTGGGATTTTGATGGGGATTGCATTGAATCTGTGTATTACTTTTGGTAAGATGGTCATTTTTACTATATTAATCCTGCCAATCCATGAGCATGGCAGATTTTTCCATCTTCTGAGGTCTTCTTCAATTTCTCTCTTCAGAGACTTGAAGTTCTTGTCATACAGATCTTTCACTTGTTTGGTTATAGTCACGCCAAGATACTTTATATGGTTTGTGGCTATCGTGAAGGGTATCATTTCTCTTACTTCTTTCTCAGCCTGATTATCCTTTGAGTATAGGAAGGCTACTGACTTGCTTGAGTTGATTTTATATCCGGCCACTTTGCTGAAGTCGTTTATCAGCTGTAGGAATTCTCTGGTGGAATTCTTTGGGTTGCTTAAGTATACTATCATATCGTCTGCAAATAGTGATAGTTTGACTTCTTCCTTTCCAATTTGTATCCCTTTGACCTCTTTTTGTTGTCTAATTGCTCTAGCTAGAACTTCAAGTACTATATTGAAAAGATATGGAGAGAGAGGGCAGCCTTGTCTAGTCCCTGATTTTAGTGGGATTGCTTCAAGTTTCTCTCCATTTAGATTGATGCTGGCTACCGGTTTGCTGTAAATTGCTTTTACTATGTTTAGATATGGGCCTTGAATTCCTGATCTTTCCAAGACCTTTAGCATGAAAGGATGCTGAATTTTGTCAAATGCTTTCTCAGCATCTAATGAGATGACCATGTGGTTTTTTTCTTTGAGATTGTTTATATAGTGGATTACGTTGATGGATTTCCTTATATTGAACCATCCCTGCATCCCTGGGATGAAGCCTACTTGATCGTAGTGAATGATCATTTTGATGTGTTCTTGGATTCGGTTGGCAAGAATTTTATTGAGTATTTTTGCATCGATATTCATAAGAGAGATTGGCCTGAGATTCTCTTTCTTTGTTGGATCTTTGTGTGCTTTTGGTATTAGTGTAATTGTGGCTTCACAGCACGAGTTGAGTACCATTCCTTCTGTTTCTATTTTGTGGAATAGTTTGAAGAGTATTGGTGTTAGATCTTCTTTGAAGGTCTGATAGAATTCACTAAAACTGTCTGGATCTGTGCTTTTTTTGGTTGGAAGACTTCCAATGACTACTTCTATTTCTTCAGGGGTTATAGGATGGTTTAGATGGTCTATTTGATCCTGATTTAATTTTGGTACTTGGTATCTGTCAAGGAAATTGTCCATTTCCTCAAGATTTCTAGTTGTGTTGAATACAGGCATTTGTAGTAGGATCTGATGATTTTTTGAATTTCCTCAGTTTCTGTTGTTCTCTCTCCCTTTTTCGTTTCTGATTTTGCTAATTTAGATACTGTCTCTGTGCCCTCTGGCTAGTCTGGCTAAGGGCTTATCTATCTTGTTGATTTTCTCAAAGAACCAACTCCTCGTTTTGTTGATTCTTTGTATGGTTTTATTTGTTTCCACTTGATTGATTTCAGCCCTGAGTTTGATGATTTCCTGCCTTCAACTCCTCTTTGGTGTATTTGCATCTTTTTGTTCCAGGGCTTTCAGGTGTGCCATTAAGCTGTTAGTGTATGCTGTCTCCCGCTTCTTTTTGGCGGCACTCAGGGCTATGAATTTTCCTCTTAGCACTGCTTTCATTGTGTCCCATAAATTAGGGTATTTTGTGCCTTCATTTTCATTAACTTTCAAAAAGTCTTTGATTTCTTTCTTTATTTCCACCTTGACCAAGTTATCATTGAGTAGAGCATTGTTCAGCCTCCATGTGTACGTGGGTTTTCTTTTGTTTTTGTTGCCATTGAAGACCACCCTTACTCCATAGTGATCTGATAGAAGGCATGGGATTATTTCTATCTTCTTATATCTGTTGAGGTCTGATTTGTGACCAATTATATGGTCAATTTTGGAGAAGGTACCATGAGGAGCTGAGAAGAAGGTGTATTCTTTAGCTCTAGGATGAAATGTTCTATATATATCTGTTAGTTCCAGTTGGTCCAAGGCTTCAATTAGATTCACTGTGTCCCTGTTTAGTTTCTGCTTTCCTGAACGATCCATTTCAGAGAGCGGGGTGTTGAAGTCACGCACTATTATTGTGTGCGGTGCAATGTGTGCTTTGAGTTTTAGTAGTTTCTTTTACGAATGAGGGTGCCCTTACATTTGGAGCATAGATATTCAGAATTGAGAGTTCTTGATGGTGGATTTTTCCCTTGATCAGTATGTAGTGTCCTTCTGTGTCTTTTTTGATGACTTTAGGTTGAAAATCAATTTTATCTGATATTAGGATGGCTACTCCAGCTCGTTTCTTGGGGCCATTTGCTTGTAAAATTGTTTTCCAGCCTTTTACTCTGAGGTAGTGTTTGTCTTTGACACTGAGGTGCGTTTCCTGCATGCAGCAAAATGCTGGGTCCTGTTTACTTATCCAGTCTGCTAGTCTCTGTCTTTTTATTGGGGAATTGAGACCATTGATATTAAGAGAGATTAAGGCATAGTGATTATTGCCACCTGCCATTCTTGATGCTATCTTTATGTTTGAGTGGTTATCTACTTTTGGGTTTGAAGCAAGAAGGTTATTATCTCATTTTTTCCTGGGTGTTGTTTCTCTCCCTGTATTGGAGGTTTCCACCTATTATCCGTTGCACGGCTGGATTTGTGGAAAGATATTGTGAAATTTTGGTTTTATCATGGAATATCTTGGTCTCTCCATCTATGGTGATTGAGAGTTTTGCTGGGTATAGTAGTCTAGGCTGGCATTTGTGCTCTCTTAGTGTCTGCATGAGATCTGCCCAGGATCTTCTGGCTTTCATAGTCTCTGGTGAGAAGTCTGATGTGATTCGGATAGGTCTTCCTTTGTATGTTACTTGGCCCTTTTCTCTTACTGCTTTTAGTATTCTTTCTTTGTTTAGAACATTAGGTGTTTTGATTATTATGTGACGGGAGGTATTTCTGTTCTGGTCCAGTCTGTTTGGAGATCTGTAGACTTCTTGTACGTTCATCGGCATCTCTCTCTTTAGGTTAGGGAAGTTTTCCTCCATAATTTTGTTGAAGATGTTTACTGGCCCTTTAAGTTGCAAATCTTCACTCTCATCTATACCTATAATCCTTAGGTTTGGTCTTCTCATTGTGTCCTGGATTTCCTGGATGTTTTGGGTTACACGTTTTTTGCATTTTGCATTTTCTTTGACTGTTGAGTCGATGCTTTCTATGGAATCTTCAGCACCTGAGATTCTTTCTTCCATCTCTTGTATTCTATTGTTGATGTTTGCATCTATGACTCCTGATTTCTTCCCAAGGTTTTCTATCTCCAAAGTTGTCTCCCTTTGTGATTTCTTAGTTGTTTCTACTTCCTTTTTTAGTTCCTGGATGGATTTGCTGAGATCCTTCACTTGTTTGTTTGTATTTTCCTGTATTTCTTTAAGGTATTTTTGCATAACCTCTTTCAGGATTTCTTCCTGATGACCCACGTTCTCCTGCATTTCTCTGAGCGATTTTTGTGTTTCCTCCTCATGGGATTCCATCTGTTGATCCATCGTCTCCTGCATTTCTTTAAGCAGTTCTCGTGTTTCCTTTGTAAGGGCATCTAACCGTTGATTTATTTCTTTAAGCAATTTTTGTGTTGCCTCCTTATGGGCATCCATCTGTTGACCCATATTCTTCTGCATTTCTTTATGCAAATTTTGTGATTCCTTTGTGAGTGCATCTACCCGTTGATTCATCTCGTTAAGCGATTTTTGTGTTGTCTCCTTGTGTGCCTCCATCTTTTGATCCATGTTCTCCCGCATTTCTCTAAGCGATTTTTGTGTTTCCTTTGTAAGGGCTTCTAACCGTTGATTCATGGTCTCCTGTAACTCTTTATGAGATTTATTTGTGTCCTTCTTGTGATCCTCTAATAGTATCATGAGAAGTGATTTTAAATCCAGATCTTGTCTTTCGGGTGTGGTGGGGTATCCAGGACTTGCTGCTGTTGGAGAGTTGGGTTCGGATGGTCCCACATTACTTTGATTTCTGTTAGTAACATTCCTACGTTTGTCTTTTGCCATCTGGATACCTCTGGTGTTAGTTGGTCCTGCTGCCACTGGCTGTTGGTTGGACCTCCTGTGAGCCTGCAAAGCTATTTATGTCCCCCCTGGATTACCAGGGTTCCCCTGGCACCGATTTCTGGGGCCTGCCTGCTCCTGAGTGACTTTGGAGCCCTAATGTGCCTTGCCCCAAGTGATCTTATATTGGGGAGGCCTTGCACATCCAAAGGCTCAGCCTAGTGGATTCCTGGAGCAGAGGTCGCCAAAGGGAAGCTGATAGGCTCCTGCCCTGTGCAGGGGTGTGTGATCTCTCCTGGTGGGGGAGGGGGCGTCCCTCTGCCAGGCAGAAGTCCCACAGCAGAGCTGGCGTGCTGGTTACTGCAGATCAGCCCAGCACTTGGGAGCTGCATACACACAAGCCGCCCGAGACCCAAGGGATATTATGCCTGTCTGTGTCAGAACCTGGCTGTCCCAACTTCCCAGTCACTGGAGCAAAGATGGCGGAGGGCACTCTGCACACTCTCCGTGGCGCCGCTCACCCTGCAGACGTGATGGCCTGCTGATCTGGCACCCAGACGACCACAGCACTGACCCGTTCTCGGGCGCAGGCGGAAGCCCCAACAGGCCGTGTCCCAAGTGATGTTATATTGGGAATAGAGCCTGGGTACCTGTTGCTTCTGCGGGAACAGAGGTCGCAGAAGGAAAGCTGGTAGGCTCCCGCCCAGTGCCGACTTAATTTTTTTAATGAGAATTTTTATTTTAGTTTGTTTGGATTTGGGGCTACTGTCTACTTTATGACTATATATGGAGAAAATGTTTAATGCACCTTATCTCAGAAATCTTTACATACTCTTGACTGTAATAGCTAATGTGAGCCGGGCGGTGTTGGTGCACGCCTTTAATCCCAGCACTTGGGAGGCAGAGGCAGGAGGATTTCTGAGTTCGAGGCCAGCCTGGTCTACAAAGTGAGTTCCAGGACAGCCAGGACTACACAGAGAAACTCTGTCTCGAAAAACCAAAAAAAAAAAAAAAATAGCTAATGTGAAGTGTCATATTGACTGGACCCAGAACTCTGGGGAAATACTGCTCAATATTCCTATAATGACTCTCACAAGAGTTAGTGGACCAAATAAAACAGATTTCCCTCCTTAAGTAGGGAGGAACAATCCATGGCAATGAAGGCAGAGAGGACCCAAAGACAGAGGAAGAGTGTGTTTTTCTTTTCTCCACTAAGCAATGTGAATCACAGTAATCTCCTCCCTAGAGACAGGGAATCTGCTTCCTGATTCTGACTTGTCAAGGCCATTGAAGTGGATCTGGGAATAATGCCAGTGTATCTTCCTAGTCTCCTGCTGAAGGGCACAACTCATTGGACCTCTTAGACTCGAAAATGAGGTGAAACAATTTTATGATAAAGTTGTTATGTATTATACAATACTATATCGCATGCAACTGCCACATTCCTTATATCTGTGGAATTAGCATTTATCTAACATGAGGACAATTATCTTTATGTCTATGTTATACTACATGTATATGTACATGTACATGTATGTCTTAGATCAAATTATTTAGGGAACAATTCTGTGAAATAAAATCTTACTTTAATGGTCTGTATACGTGACTGTGTTTTTGTGAAATAGATGCAGGTGCATGCAAAAGCCTAAGGAAGGTGACCCATCCTGTAAGATGAAATTAGAGGCATTTTGAGTTGTCTGAACTGGATCCTGAGAGCACTGTAAAAACAGCACTGGTCCTTCTTAACCATTGAACCATCTCTCCAGACACTTGGTTGGGAAAACTGACCTAGGGGATTTTTATTTTTTTTTTTTTGGTTTTATTTCCAAAGAAATCCAATATAAATTGTAAAATTTATGTATATTTTTGGACAACAATTTTTAATGATTTACTTAAATTTTAAGAGAATGGATGCTGAACTTTGAAACATGCTTTTTCAAAAATAATTTTATCTTTTTTTCTCTTAAGTTTCCAAGGTATAATGGTCAGCTCTGAAATCATACACATACAAGCAACATTTAAAAGATTCAATAAGTTATAGATTAATAGAAAGATGATAGATTAGATAGATAGATAGATAGATAGATAGATAGATAGATAGATAGATAGATAGATGGGTGATAGGTCAAGGATTATTTTCCAAAGAAAACAGAGAGGAATTTGAAGGTGGACTGAGGAATTTGCTTGTAAGAGGTTGGAGAGATTAAAGGGAACATGGATATGATGTAATTATATCTTAATTAAAATGTTACAAAAGAAAAGAATTGTGTTGTCTAAAATACCAATAGTGACGTGGTGTTTTGAATATTTTAAATTATATCATAGAATGCAAAATAATATGAGAAAATGGGTGGTTTCTGAAATATGAACAACACATTCTAGAAATAACATTATTTGTTGACACTTAGATATTCATTATCCATAGAGTGTCTGGCCTTTTAATGTTTTAAATATTTTCCTTTTATTGAAAATGAATTCTTTTCTTATGTAATCTATCCACTAGTTTCTCTTCCATCTACTCCTCCCAGTCTTCTACACTTCCCCTCATATCCAGATTCACTCTCTTTCTGTTTCTTATTAGAAAAGAAGAGAACAGGCTTCAAAGAGATAACAACAAAATGTAGCAAAGTAAAATATGCTAAGATATAACAAAAACCACCACACTGAAGTTGGACAAGACAAACTAACAGAGGTTCTCTCTCTCTCTCTCTCTCTCTCTCTCTCTCTCTCTCTCTCTCTCTCTCTCTCTCTCTCTCTCCCTGCAAAATGTCTGGCTGTTGGTCTCTATTTCCATCTTCTGGAGGAAATAATCTCTGCTGATGACTCAAAAATGTACTGATCTATGAATGTAGCAGAATATCATTCGGAGTCCTTTTATCACTACATTTTGTAAAGATAAGCAATATTTTGAATTACCCTAGGTCTCTGGGGTATCTAGTCTCTGGTTCTTTTTCACCCAAGCTGTGCTCTAACCTATGGCCTGAGCCTTAAGTCAAATCAGGTGTTAGTTGGCTATTCCCATGGGTTTTCTGCCACAATTGCCCTAGCAAATCCTTTAAAAAAAAAAAAGAAATTGAAGAAAATAACAGAAAATGGAAAGATTTTCCCATGCTCATGAATTTGTAGGGTTAGCCTAGTAATAATGACCATCCTACCAAAATCGATTTACAAATTCAAAATAATCCCAATCAAAATTCCAAGAGTTGGGGCTGGAGAGGTAGTTCAATTGTTAGAGCACTGGTTGTTCTTTCAAAGGATCTAGTTAAGTTCCAAGAACTGACATTACAGCCTTAAAACCTGTGGTAACTTTAGCTCCAGGGGACCTGATGCCCCACCCACTTCTGGTCACCATTAGTATTGCATGCATACATAAAAGTAAAGTCATTTTTTAAAATTCCAACACAGTAACTTGGGGATCTCAAAAGAACAATTTTCAGCTTCATACATGGACAGAAAAAAATTAAGATAGCAAAACTAATCATGAACAATAAAAGAACTGCTGGAGATATCACCACTGATTTTTAAGTTGTACTACAAAGTTATAGTAAGAGAATCAGCATAATATTGGCAGAAAAATAGACACATTGATGAAAGGAATAAAATTGAAAATCTAGACATAAATTAATCCACCCATGGAAAGCTGATTTTAAAAAAAATCAGAAAAAACACACTATAAATAAGACAGCATCTTCAATAAATGGTGCTGCTCAAACTGAGTGTCTGTATATAGAAGAATAAAATAGATTCTTGCACAAAACTCAAGTCCAAATGGATCAAAGACCACAACACAAAACCAGATACACTGAGCCTAATAGAAGAAGAAGTAGAAAATAGCCCTGAACTGACTGATACAGAAGAAGTCTTTCTGAATATAACACCATTAGTGCAGACACTATGATGAACAATTAATAAACAAGACCTCATGAAACTGAAAAGCTTCTGTATGGCAAAGGACACTGTCACTTGTACAAACCCACAGCCTACAAAATGAGAAAAGATTTTTACCAAGCATATGTCTGATAAAGAAATAATATCCAAAATATATTATTCAGAATAAGATCCAAAAAAATTAAGAAGTTAGATATCAAAAAGCCAGCCAAATAATCCTATCAAATATGGGTTATAAATTTAAGCAGTTAATTTTCAAAATAGGAAACTCAGTTGGCTGATTGACAAGGGAATGTTCAAAATCCTTAGCCATCAGGGAAATGAAAATCAAAACTGCTTTGAGATTTCATCATATGTCTATAAGAATGACTAAGACAGCTCATGATGGTGAGGATATGGAATAAGGGGAGCACTCATTCATTGCCGATGGGAGTACAAAATTTACTGTTGCTACAGAAATCAGTGTGATGGTTCCTCTAAAGGAAGGGACTCAATCTACCTAAAGATCCCACTGTATCACTCTTAAACATATTCCCAGGGGATGTTTCATCCGATCACTAAGGCACTTTCTCAACCATGTTCATTGCTCCTTCTTCATAATATCCAGAAATTAGAAACAACTTACATGTTTTTTGACAGAAGAAGGGATAACAAAAATATGATACATTTACATAATAATGGAATATTATTTGGCTGTTAAAAAAGTCATCATGAAATTAATGGGCAAATGAATAGTATTACAAAAAAAAAGATAAACTCATTTGTAGTCACTTATATTTGGATGTTAGCCAAGAAGTAAAAGATAACCAAGCTACAAACTATTTACCTACAGTGGTTAGGGATAGAGAGAAGGGACTAGATAGTACACATTGCTCTCCATGAGAGGGGGATATAGAATCTGTCTTATGGGTTAGCTAGAATAAATGGATGGGAACAGGAGGATCAAGTGGGGAATGGGAGGATAGATGAAGTTGAGTGGGAAATTTGTGGAGAAATGACTAGAACTGAGAGGCTTTTGAATCATGTCATCGAAACAAACTGCAATGGAAACTTCCAAAACTATATGAAGGCAATTCAAATGACGTCTCCAAATAATAGGAAACAAAGCACCAACTGGCCATCTCTTGTTACCAAATGAAACTTCCAGGATCCTGGACTGGTTTATATCCATTTGAGTTGCTGGCCAAAGAGGTCGCATGGAAACTCCCATACAACCTAGACTGTTGCCAAGACAAAGGTTGCTCTCCACAAATTGACAGTAGGGCACTACTGCAGAGGACAATACCCAGAGATCTCATTGAACATGGAGATGTTTAGCTGATACCGACAAAGAAATCAAGAAACCAGATATCAAAAAATCCAAATAATCCAATCAAAATAGGGCACAAATTTAACCAGAATTCTCAAAAGAGAAAACTCAAATGGCTGATTCACACTTAAAGGAATGTTCAACATCCTTAGTCATCAGGGAAAAGCAAATCAAAACTATCCCCATGTTCTAGTCTTTGCTATAGGAAGGTACTCTGCAGGATACCAAGCAAGAAACAAAAACAGAAACTCAGACACAAATCCTTTGTTCTGTAATTCTGTCCTGCCTAGAAAATTCTTTTTAATTTTTAATAATATTTGATGTTTTATTTTATAGCCCTCCTCTTTCCTCTCCTCCCTCCTTTTTACTCTCCCTCCCTTCCTCCTTCCCTCCTTCCATCTTTCCTTTCTGTCTTGACATGAAAGATTTTTCTTGATTGGATCCTTTGACGTTGGAAGATTCACCCTAAATATGGACCAAGATTTCTGGTGTTAGCCCATATAAACAGACCTTGACGAAGGAGGCTTTTGCTGTTTTTACCTACTGGACCTCACTCTCCCTGGCTAATTAATTTCTTCACTGGTTGTTACTACCTGCTTCTTCAGAATTCCAACATGTCTTTATGAGTAGCTGAGACATCCAGTCTTGTGGACTGAACAACTGTTGGGTTCTTAGTCTTCCCTATGGGATCAGCTATTTATTGAAGCAGCCAGAAATTCTGATAAATCCCCCTTTAATGCATAGAGATTTATTCTTTCAGTTCTGTTCCTCTGGGCAACTCTGGGTTATGCAGTTTTCTGATTTTTTTGATTGCAGATTATTTTATGTATGAGTGTATTTGTTAAAGATAGCTTCTACTTGGCATCATGAGATCTTGACATTTGTTATATATATAATGATATATTATTATAATTACATAATATAATATATATAATTTAATAATAAATATATATTATATAGTATATATAATATATATAATTTTATATATATTATATATAATGTCTCTTTCCTATTCTTTACTTACAAATTTATTTATAAGCATCAAAATGTTTGGTATTTGAACACTTAGCATTAAAATTGATTTCTTTTTTAGCTTTTCTTGGGTTTTTTTTTGTTTGTTTGTTTGTTTTTAGTTCAGTCTACAGTTATCAGAGAAAAGACTTTCACCAATGCTTTACTTTGAAATTTGTTGAGATTTCCTTTCAACCGAAGCATTGAATCTGTTTGGTTAAAGGCTTCACATACGTTTGAAAGGAATGTAAATTCTTGCTTGAACACTGACTTTCCATGTCAGTTGTTTCAAGTTCGTGATCTTATATTTCAGATCTCAGGGTGTGAGTAGATAAGCTTTGACCCTACTTTACTTCAACTTTTTCATTGATGTCTTCTCTTCTTCGTTTTCTGTGGCACTCAGTAACACAGAGCCTCAAGCATACTAGACAAATGCACTCCCACCAAGCTTACCCCGCCTGCTCGAGGTGCTGTGGCTGCGCACTTCTCACTCTTGATTTTTAAGTGGAAATGCATTGTCCTACGTTTGACTGTATTTTCTGTTTAAATGCAGTGTAATTACTGACGTTTGTGGGTTTATAGCTTAAATGTTGTCATTTTTGTCAGCACGGAGATTTATTTAAAGCATAGCTAGAGGGTTTTATCCAGCTGTTCTTTGGGGAGAGGATGCAGATGTTTGCATCACCATGAAGACCTCCAGAGACACTATAGTTTGAGTTCTCTGTCTATTAAGAATCTAAATTAGAGATCTTTGGGGGGGCACAATGTTTTTTGAGAAATAGCATGGAGACAACCTGTATAAGTTACCTAAGAATAAAGAAAGAGCATCTAGTCAATTATGGAATCTCAGACCTGCTTCAAGTGTTGTGTCTGTGTGGTAATTGTATGAGCTCAGCTTTCACTGCCCGCTCATTTTTGGTTCGATTCAAAATGAAAGTAATTTACAGGTGTGTGTTCTTCTATTTTTCTCAACCCTAATTTTAATGACAGTTCTTAAATGGTTCTTAAATGCTTTAACCTTCCTTCTAGTCCACTACCCACCAGAGGTAGTGAAAAAGAAAGACAATTTGAATACGGGAAAGTGAGCCTGTTTAGAAATTGTTCTTTGGAGCAAACCCCATCTGCCTGGTCAGGAAATCAGCAGTTCAGTTCAGTAGTGTTGATATAGCAAACAGTAACCTTGGCAGGGCTGGTAGCACAGTCTACCCAGAGCTTAAAGCAGGGTAGTAAGAATCACACACTACATGTAATGACTTAGTAATTCTTCTCCTTAAAATTTTCTTGAGATAGTGTAACTAGTAGCTGAAAAAGTTGTCACCACCTATATCTACAGTCATTCTGCCCCTGTCTCCACTGAAGCTTCTCTGCTTCGTTTCTGCACATGCCTGATACTCTATACTGTGCTGTGGTAGTCAGAGCCTCAAGGAGCTGATGCTGATGTTAATGCTGATGTTGATGCATAGGTTATGGTCCTAAGCACTGTGATTATTTAGAACATCTGGATCTTGGAAAATGGGCTTGTAAAAATGTCTTGTGATAAACGCTCTTTCTTAGACTAACCTATCACTAAGTCTACTTTTCAAGTATTCTATAGATCTTTGTGGTTTAATTTCCCACAGTTTACTGCCCACCCCCCCCTTGACTGACTCTAAGGAAGTCAGTAGAAATCATTTCAGCTATTTGCTCTCCACATCTAAAGAACAAGTTTAATCTCTACCACTAAATTTCTCAGTGATTTAGTAAAAATGTAGCATGTAACTTCGGTTTCTAGAAGAAATAGAGAAAAAAAGCTACAGGAGCCGAGACACTTTCTATTTCTTAAGAAAGGGCACTGGAGTGTTGGGCTTGTTAGTTTTCACTTCTGACTTGGATGAAATCTTACAGCACAGACTTTGAAGGGTGATTCTTGTTCAGTTTGGTCAAATACCAAATGCTTGAAGATTTAAGATTTATCTGGGAATGAAAGAATATTGAATGGAGGTAAAGATGTACATGTATTGATTGCTGAAACATATTCTATTTCAAACATAATTTTATATGACAAGTTTCCTAAACAGAAAATGCTTGCCAATTTTATTCAGAGACCAATAGGCAGACACACAAGTCAAGCTGTCATTAAGTTAAAATCCACATGAAAGTTCTGCAAGCCAGTTACCATGTCAAACATTAGGAAAATAAATGGCTTTTCAGGACCTGAAATTGCACAGATGACTTGCCCACCATCTGGAGATTTTCTATCTGCCCCAAATGAAATGATATATTCACTTGGGTTGACCCAGGCAGCATCCGCTGCAGATAAATGGCAGTTGATTTTATCATACATTTCAGGTTGGGATGTCTGGGAGGAATTTAAGATAGCCATAGTATCTGTATCTTGTGGGACATCCAAATGTTATAACAATCTGGAGATTTTGCTTATTTGTTTAGTTTCTGTTTGCCTTATTCAAGAACACAGGTTTCATTATGGTAGTAATCATGAAGGGCTTTGCTCCTTTTTAAAATACTTATTTTAATTTTAAATGTGTGTGTGTGTGTATGTATGTGTACGTATATGAGTGTGTCTGTCTGTCTGTGAAGGTGTCTGTGCCTATAGAAGCAAAAACTCTCTGTCTCCTTAGGGCTAGAGTTAGAGTTGGTTGTGAACTCCACCTCCCTACTCAAAAAAGGTTCCTTGTTTGGCAGAAATTTTTATTAATATAAATTAACAAAATATTTACAGCATCCAGAGAACAATATCATCTAGCCACATTTTTTCCAGAGAAAAGCATGATGCTTTGTGGTCAAAGAAGTTGTAACTCTAGAAATACATTAGCTGATGAAAGTAAATTGACTGACACCAAACACACACACACACACACACACACACACACACACACACACACTAAAAAAAATTAAATTAGGCATGGTATAATTCACAAAGACCAGATTCCACAGTGTTTGATGCATCAATGTGAAATTCAAATGGAAATTATCTGAGTTTTAATATGAGTTACTGTGCTGGATCTTGTACTGTAGCTCAGAGGTAGAGACCTTGATAAGCATGTGCAAGGTTCTGATTCATTTCCAGAACTACTCATGTCTTTCCCCCACACCAACATATATTCTTTTGTTCCATCCAGCCTACCTACCTATACAAATATGTAATTGTCTACACAGAATTATATACTGCTTTTCTCACATTTCCTTCAGTGAAAGACTCAAAATCTCAATAGTAGCTGAGACAAGGTACAGACTCTAGATCATTCTTCTGCACCCAATTCTTCTATAGAAGTCTCATAAGTATCTCTTCATCACTACGGGTAGGAGAGTGTGACACTCTTGCTGCAGCAATGGAGATGAATGTAATAGGTGCAAGAGTGAGGATATCAAGGTATTGCCTTCTACACTCACAACTGCTTTCTGTATGAAGTGCTGAGACCAAGAAGACTGATTCTGTGCTCTTCTGAATACCAGACACACATGTTTTTACATTTTATTTAAATTAGTCTAAATCTAAAAATTACCATAGGTAGGCACTTAGGAATAGTTGACATCTGTGAATTCATGAACTTAAATTGCTTCAAAAATAACCACACATACTGCCTTGAACCTTTATTTTTTTCTGTATGTATTAAGTGAGAGCAATTCCTCCATTTAAATTAGCAAATTATTTAAAAAATGACTGACACACGACTCTCAACCTTTGCACTTGCTTGTTTGAAGCCTCCTGTTGGCATTCCCATGGGAATCAGAAAATGCAAGTGTCAAACAACAATCATCAAAATCAGCATAGAACTTGAGAGCTTAAGAAATTGTTGGGGCTCAGAGGGCAATGCTCTGCCGGGATGGCTGGAACTCAATGAGAAGTCATTCAGAACTGGCAAGGCTCACCTTCCACAATGGAACCAAGTAACTGTAATGTGTTAAAAGCATAGAGAACAAGGAAAATCTTCAGACATTCAACAATTTTAATGAATGTCAGCATTATTTTTAATGAAAATAAAATAATCAATTAAATAGAGGACACATTTATCCTTACAGTGATCAAATACACTAAGTTATACCCAAATGTTTAGCAATGTGCCTCTTGCGGCAGACTGGATGAATCTGCAAGAGTCAGGTCTGAGAATGGGATGGTCTTCTGATTACTTAATTTTGTGCTAAAAGATCAATCAGGAGAAGACGGAACACAAATTTAAAAAGGAAAAAAATGTTAAATAATTGCATAGCAAAACAACAGGAGCAAAAAGAATGAAGTAAACATATTGTTGCAAAATTGATTGCTATAAATAAACATGCAGTCAATGACAAGCCAGTAGACTCAATGGCATAGAGAACCTCGTCATCAATTACATACAGTTGATAACATTGTCACACAAGTTAACAAGAAGTACAGTGAAAACATACAAAGCATTAGGACTTCATCAAAAAATGACAGAAAGATGACTCTAATCTTGGTAAGACAACTCTCACGATGTGTGCTGTAAACTCACCATTTCATTTCAGTTAAAACGTGAGCATTTGCTGAAAGTAAAAGTGATTATTAGAAAGATGTATGAGGCCTGTGGACTTGAGTGATGTCCCTCTGTCAAAGGTTCCTACATCAAGGTTGGTGGTTTTACTTTTGTTTTGTTGTTGTTGTTTGTTTGTTTGATTAGTATCCCTCTCCTCCTTGAATAGTATTAATTCTCAATGTTTACATTTCTCACTATCTCACATCCTTCTGGCCTGACCCTTGTTAAATTTCTTTTTTTTTTTCCCCGTTTTTTGAGACAGGGTTTCTTTATATAGCCCTGGCTGTCCTGGAACTCACTCTGTAGACCAGGCTGGCCTTGAACTCAGAAATCCGCCTGCCTCTGCCTCCTAAGTGCTGGGATTAAAGGCGTGCGCCACCACTGCCCGGCGTTAAATTTCTAAAACCTTGAACTATCATCATCCTGTTAGCTCCGTGCATTTTCCTTGGTTTGTTTTTCCAACAACCTTGGACACATTCTGCTTCTTGTTCCTTTCTACCCTGAACCATGTTCAGCTTCACTGGGAAACAGTCTACTTACACATCTCTCCGTCTGTTTTGTCAGCATCTGGAACTCTGGCTGTCCTGGTACGAGCATTTCAAGGGAATCTGTTGTGTGCGTGGCGTGAAATAATAGACAGTTGGCAGTTGCTCGTGCACACAGATTCCCACGGATGGGAATGGTACTCCATTTCAGTTCTAGTAAGTAAAATGCAAATGGAACGCCACAAGAGTTGCTTTCATAACACTATGTGGCTGGATATGACTTTCCTGTATCCTTCAGTGATGGAAATAGATACACATTTTGGCTGTTTTGCACTAAAAGTTGTAGAAAATGTTTGTAACCTATAGGACAGAGACTGTGTGGTTTGTATTTTCTTTGCTGTACTTTTCCACTTCATGGATCTATTGTGTTGCCTTTATTCACCTCTATACTGTTTTAAGCATCAACATGCATACAAGTTTAAACATACTGTATCCTTTAATTTATTTTTAATATGCATATTGATTATTTTATTGTTTATGGGTACGTACATACATATGTGAGTATATGAGCACAGGTATGTGCAGTTGTGTGCAGAAGCCAGAAGAGAGCATTAGATCACCCAGGAGTTGATATTATAGGTAATTTTGAGCTGACCAATGACATGAGTACTGAGAAGTGAACTCAGGTCCTCAGCCAGAACAAGTTCTCTTCAACACTGAGCCATCTTTCCAGGCCTGCACAACTGTTGAGACATCTCTTCAGCTACTCTACTCTTCTCAATGCCTGAAGTTTTATCTTTACTATGGGCTTCTATGTGGTAGATCTAATATAAGGATAGGCATATACTTTTGATAGCAGAATTATTAATCACCATTTTTGTCATATGCACAAATATGACCACGTTTCCCAATCCCTTGGCTGGGATCTAGAGTTACTTTACCATTTTCTGAAGCAAAGGACTAAGCCTATTTCATGCCAATCAGATAAATATATTCAAAGTCTCCTGCACAGGTAAAGAGTCAGGCCTCACTCCTGCTACAAGCAGCCTTTTTTCTCAGCTCTAGCTCTCTGTCATTATGATTTTGTTTATTGAAATTTCATTGAATGGAACTAACTGGTTTTCTTCATAGGTATATTTTGTCCCTAATGCTATTATTCATCTTTACACTGCCTTACTAATTTCTCAACATAACCCAAAATGTCTGTGGGTCTACCCTTTTGGAAAACAACTTTCTTCCTCTGAATGCTAATGGGCCATAAAAACAAGCTAGCCTTTGTATTCAAGTCTGAACTCAAACATGCCACGCCTGCAGTGCTATTTGTGCAATAATTTTTATGTAAAGTTGCTGAGCGCCCAGCATGTTTATATATTTTGATAGTATGAAACACATTGGGGTTCTTTAATATTTATTGAAACTGAATATTTATTAGTTTTATTTGTCTATGGTTGCTTGAGTTTCTTTATGTATGTATGTGAAAGGGGGCCTTCCATCCTTCTGCAGTTGTTTAACCATTTCTTTTGTGTTGCTATGAGTGTTTGCAGAAAATTATGATAGCAAGGATTTCATTCATCTTACCAGCACTGAAAGAATACTTCAAACTACACAGAAGGAGAAATAATAAATGAGCTGAAGAATTCTAATGCAATTATTTCCTATCTATGAAACCTTAAAAAACAAAGTCACACGGAACTGATCCTAGGTCAGGCCCATAGGTATGGCCTCTTTCTTTGTTTAGACACACTTGAAATTCTCAGGATATTATACAAAACCTTGTTAAATATAAATATGTAAGTCATAGCATGAAAATGGTTTGAAATGAATTGCATTTATATAACTTTAGGGATTCATAGAACTGTTCGTTTCTTTTAATGAGCTAGGGGGAAAACCCCACAATTTCATTAGGCTCAGGATAGACATAAGAGCTGAGTTATCTGATAAAGAGAAAAGTCAGAGGTCTTCCTGAGTTGACTCCTAGATCTTTGCCATTTAATTCAAACTGATTTAAGGGTCATTTGAACCCAAATCTAGATGAAAAGTAGAATTTATCAAGTACAACCTTTCTTTCTGAGCACAGAGACCTATCAATGTCTGTCTCCTGGCTACCCTCTTTGTAATAAATGTGGGTTTGGTGGATAATGAAAAGCAGCTGAGGAGTTAAGGTACAGAATACTTCTTTTCTTCTTCTTCCAAATGTGATTGTTCTTATTCTTCAAAATCTGTCACAGCTGCCAAAAAGCCATTTCATTTTAGCATGAGGTGAAATTTCCATTAAAGTCTTTTCGAGTAGTAGGGGTCAGTGATCTGGTGTCAACTAGACTACCAAAGAATGCTGCCCAGCAAAGTCTACCAGGAGGGGAAAGGGCGAGTGCAGAGGCAACACAATATTTGTAATGGGCCTCTGCACTGTCTGATTCTCCCATGCCTTTAATGTTGGCAAGATCATGCCAGGAGAGACAGGACAGCAGAATGCATGTGTGATCCCATCAGCTCTGGTGACTGCTGTAAGATGAGCCGAGTTACAGTTTACCCCACAAAATTTTGCCAGTTAGAACAATGTTGATATGTTCCCATTACAAGCTGCTATGATGCTGTTGTCTTTGGGTATAGACAAAGTTAATAATTTCAATTCTTGGTCTTGTTCTACTCATAACAAAGATATTAAAACACTGCAATAACAACTCTTATTTTATATTGATTGAAAGCTAAAATCAGTGTGGAAAAATAACTCCTAAATATGTTTCCTTTTTATTTTTCCAATCAACACTCACAGTGAACATATCAACACGGGTAGATTCTCTCCCATTTCATTTGGTCTTTCACCTATTTCAGCTTTTCCCACTCTGACCATTCACTAGATTTATTTACTATCTACTATAGACCTAATTTACCAAATAAGAATCTGAATAAGTGCACAGGATGACATTAATTCCAGGTTAAATTCCAGTTGATGACAGATCTGAGAGAGATTTCCAAAACAATGGTAGTCTTAATGTATGCTCCAACAGTCTCTATCAAGACTAAATAATGTATTTTATTATGGGATGAGAAGAAAATATAGAAGCAACATTTGTTTATTTAAGAATTAGCTAGTGGGACCAGGGGACATGCAGAAGAGCTGTAACACATTCTGCATTTGTTTTTCACAGTGATTTAAACTTTTGGTGTCTTCATAATTGAAATATTTAATATCATGGCAGCAGCAAATTGCTTCTTGTTGACTTCCTCAGAAAGGCAGTTAATGCTGTGTGGTTACTGAGAGAGTTTCACATGTGGGATCAGTGGGTATTACCATGGGAATGCCTCTGCCTTCATGGGTCCTTCTGGACTTAAAGAACATAATTTAATTTGTTAAGTTAACCTGAGTCAACAACGCCAACTTTTTATTCTATACAAATACAGGACAATGTGAGGTATATTGAATTCCCCCCCTCTTCTCACTGTGGGAATAGCAGAAAGTATATAGGATTAGTCTAATATCTCTCTTCTGAATCTCCCACAAACTCTCAACACAAGGCACATTAAAAACCATCATCTCTCTCCTTTTATTTGATTTTTAAAAAATATAACTGCATTTTGAAAACTTTTAAGGTTACCCAAACACTCTAGTGGTTTTATTTGTTGTCCCACCTACCAAAGGAAAAATAGTGAAGCCCAAAATTAAATGTGTTTTCAGATTTACTTCTACAAATAAGTCAATATTATGAATCATATCAGGTAATATGAGAGTTTACCTGCTCCCCTTGGGGCACAAAGAACAATTTGCCATCCTATGAGAAATCATCCTAGCTGTAGGGGCTCTGGTTAAGCAGGTCAGCCCCTTAATGTAATAATCATGTGTGTGGACATAATCTCATTGAGTGGATCTTGCCAGTATAGTATGCCTTATCACAGGGTGGCTGTCCCCTTGGATGAGTGACATCAAAGACATTAACATCTATCCACATAATAGCCCTCTTCTCCTTCTGCCTGCTTGAAATGTATTATCATGACCAGGCAAGTCTTAAGTAGTCAGAGATGTCAGCTCAGTGAAATGGCAAGCAGGAATTGTAAGAAAGTGAATCATTCAGTTAAAGGCATTGTGTGAGCCTGTGCACATGCATACATGTGTACAGTATATGTGTATCTGTGTGTGCATGTGTGCTTAGACATGTGTATGTGAATGTATATGTGTGTGTATCTATATGTTACTGTGTGACATAATATATATGTTTTCTACCTATGTGTTCATTAGTGTATTTATACATGTGTGCAATGTATGTGTCCATGTTTGAGTGTGTATGTGTATGTCTGTGTGCTTATGTATATATATATATAATATATATATACATATATGTGTGTGTGTATGTGTGTCTATGTATGTGTATGTGCATGAATGAGTGTGTTATGAATATGTATGAGTGTGTATGTATATGTGTAGGTTTGTGTGAGTGTAGGTATATGCATGTGGTATTCATGTCTCTGTGTATACATGATTGTGTGTATATATGTGTGCAGGTTTGTGTGTGTTCAAAGTTGTATGTTTATCTTTATGTACATGATTGTGTGTGTCTGTGTATGCATAGTTGTGTCTGAGCATAATTGTGTGCCTGTATAAGCATAACTGTGTAGATAATGATGTGTTTTTATGTGTATGTGTGTGTGCAAAAGTGATTGTGTTTATGTGTTAAAGAAGAGGATCACAGTATGAAAACTAATAACACTGGATCCTAAGTACCCAGGAACAGAGTGAATGACCTGATGGTAACAAGTCAGACCAGACCACAGAGGACCCTTTCTATCTGAGAGTTAGAAAAGGAGTCGCAAAGCAAATTTAAGGACTTTGGTGGGGCATGGGCACAGATAAACTTGTGAGTAAAAGGCTTCTAGTCTACATCAAATTTAGTAAATAAATTGCAGCTTAGACACATGGCTTATGAGGTTGTTCATAGACATAGCATGAAATTAGAATTGCCTAAAGTGAGACTGTGGCAGATAGTAAGGTTTCAAACCAAAGCAATGGATGTGAAGCATGGCTAAAGAGGACATTGACTGAGTTTAATAGGAAGTTTTGTGGGAAAAAATGATTCAAAGAAGAGGCGATAAGCAGTGTGGAAGAATTGGTGCTCTCCCTTAGTGAGACCATCTCTTGAACCAGGATGTGTGCAAGGAAGAGGTGGGGTACTCACCCACTTGGCAACGGAACACCACAGCTAGACAGATTTCCTGGACTTGCTGAAAGTGACTGCTCTACTTCCAGCTAGAAATAAAGCCTATTCTTTGCATCCCAGGTAAAATATGACCTGCCCATTGGAGCATGCCTGAAGTCTTCCAACTATGTCTTTAACATGACACTTAGTCCTCAGCTACCACTTTCCCCGATGGCATGCATCATGGCCTGTGGCATAGACTTGTCAGGACCATAGAACTCTGTTAGGCACAGTTCTTTCATAGTCACACTAGGAACCCCTTGCCTAGCCTAGAAACACCCCACTCCATAATAAATGTTCTCTGAATTGAACTAAGTAAAAGTATTCTTCCCTAAATTCCTTTCAAATGAAAACAATAGATGCTTTTGGTCCCAGCCTTGAGTTGAAGGTAAGGTCATTTCTTGCCAGCAGGCTATGGCTGACTTTAATTAAATGTTTTATGCCATTCATCTGCTCTTGGGTAACTTGTCTTTTAAAACACAGGAAACATTAATCTGCAGATGAAGAATATAAAATCTTTTTACAATATTTTCCTCGGTTACAAGTAGGTTATAGACTAACCACAATATTTCTGTTCCATTCTAGAATCATAGAAGAATGCACACTATCAATAGACACCTACAGCGAGGGTAATAACGCACACATGGTACATTATCACATCCGTATGCTGGTTTCCAGAACTGAGAAAAAATAGAGGGGTGAATGTCATGACTTAAACAATACAAACATGTGCACTAAGCGAGTGCTTTCAAGGAGAGTTCACATGTGGGAAACATAAGTGAGAGTTTTGTATGTTCCCCTGTGTGGAAAGCTTTTATCCCCCTTCATTCTGTACACCTGAACTATAGCACAGTGTGTGCCCAATACTACTCCCTAGGTGGGAAGGGTAGGGGAAACTGAGGGAGGCCATCTATAGAACAGGCAGCAGTCAGTTCCAGGGCAGATAGGTCAACTCTCAAGAGTCCTAAAGGCAAAGTCCATGTCACCCAGGTAGCTGGATTGCTTCATAGTTAGCATCAAGTCTAAGACACACTAGGTTGAATCTATGAAGAAGTCAGATTACAAAGAGCTGACCACAAAAACAAGCCTAATGAGTGCTAGAAGCTGAAAAGTATTCAGTGGTCATCAGTGAGGTTATGATTTTTCATTTTCCCATGTTCAGGAGATGGTGCGGTACCAGGAAGTGTTACATGTTCTTAGCTGGTGTCATGGGTTTTCATATCCCTGATGGTCATGGCCTGGTGGTGGTCTCATGGGGCAGAGGTTCCCTGCTTCATGGGTGAGAGAGGCATGTGATGACAGGCTTATGTTTGATGATCTGCACCTGATTTCACCTATAGGAGATAGTGTCCACCCTGTTAATTAAGAATCCCCCATGTCTGTGTTCCGGGAACACAGTACTCAAGGTAATTAATGACTCTCATCTCTTAAAACATTCTTACCTTTTCTTCTATGTAATTCAGAACTTTATTTGAACAGGTTTCAGTTAAGACATTTAACCTCTGCCTACCTGTGCATTCCCCTTCCATATTTAAACATCTTATAAACTAAATGTTTAACTTTCCTTCTTAAACATTTCTGGAGTATTCCAGAAACGTAAATTTTTTTCTGCCTCTATTTTCTCTTCTCTTTCTTCCCTATACATTTTGATACAACTGGCACTGTGTAAGTCCCCTCTATCTAAGCAAACTCCAGGGTACTCCTTGAATTTATTTCTTTTTGTATCTAAACTGAAACTACGACTCAAATCCCAGGAATTATAATTTCTCATCTGGATAATTTAAACAAGTCTCCAATTTCTTCTCTGATTGTTTGGTTGGTTAGTTGGTTTGGACTTAGAAATCATACATTTACTCACTCTTTTCCTTTAAACCACCAATACGTAAAATTTTTTAAAAATGTATCACAGATGCTTATTGTTCTATTTGAAAAAGTCTTAGCCTCAAAGAATTTGAAGAATTCTTTATATTTCTTCAGTACAGGTGGCATTGATTCATATATCCTTCATTCATTTTTCTGCTTGCTCTCTGAGTGATAAGAAAGTGAGTTTGTGTAAGGTCTCATAAAACCCCACACTCTTCCTGTCCTATCTTTCTAGCATGGTGTTTTCTGCCTTGCCCTGGCTAGAACATGCCTTCCCATAATTTCACTTTTATAACTTAACCTCACTCCTCCCATGATCGTTAAGTCACCATTTCCCGCCATTATGGAAATCAACATTGCAGAGGATCTGAGGGCATGTGTATCATTATTTCATTCATTTACAATATTAATTTAATTTATTTTGAAGCAACCCTCTTTATAGACTTTCTTTAGATTTGTTTAATAAACTGCATGCTTATTTATTATAGTGAAGTCTTTTATACAATTTGATTGACATCTTCAAACTTTGTATAGTATTTTGAATTATACAGGGGATCAAGAATTTCTGGTAGAAGCTGGGCAGTGGTGGCGCATGCCTTTAATCCCAGCACTTGGGAGGCAGAGACAGGCAGATTTCTGAGTTCGAGGCCAACCTGGTTTACAGAGTGGGTTCCAGAACAGACAGGGCTACACAGAGAAACCCTGTCTCGAAAAACCAAAAAAAAAAAAAAAAAAAAGAATTTCTGGTAGGATAATTTCTATCCAACGTTGTTAGTTTTATTACTCCATTGGATGGTGTTTCAATTAAAATAATAATAGTACATATTATTTGAAATTAAAGAAAAAATTGTTACTTTCATTTAATTATCTGCATTTGGCATACTTTGCTCTCTTTTTCTTGCTTAATGCTTAACCCGCATATGTATTCCAAAAAGATACTAAAAGTGAACCCAAGAAAAATATTTTGAGAGCATATTGTCCCTCATCAGATGGTCTGTCAATTAGAAGGACCCAAAACTTAATTTTGTTCCCCTTTGATTTTAGGCAAAGGGCTGAGAATAGCAACAATAACAAATTCTTCACATTTTTCAGATGCCAGGTGCAAAGACCCTGTTTTCACCTTTGTAGATCAAAGGCGCATCCATCCTCCAGTAGCTGCAAAATATATTGGCACCAGAAAGTCTGTTGGTCTATAACAGGAACACTGTTGTGAAAAGGCCAGTGCCCTGTAGACTCGATTTATCAAAGCCCAATTAGTTGAGTCCTCCCATTCCCAAGATGCCATGGGAACCAAGTAATAATAAAAAATTTCAAAAGTGGTAATACCATGGTAGGTGACAGCATTTATAGAGCAAGTAGTCAACACAGGGATTCCCCCATCCCCACCTCGAACCCTCACAATGCCTCAGGCCAAAGTTTGGGGTGTGTGTTGTAGTTTTAGAAAATATTCATACAGTAATGCATTCAGACTTTTTGTCGAACTGGGTGAAAATGCCATCATCTGCATAATTTCAGGGACAGCAGAAACTCTATGTGACAATTTGAAATCTCAGAACCCACAAACAGGAACCCTAGGAATAAAAGATGGACTTTCCAAATTTTTCTTTTTTTTTTCCACAAAACTCATTCCAATGTAATCTACTTTTTCCAGATTTTATGAAGACTATTAATGACAGTTATTACATCAGCATAATTGGCCAATTTTTCTTAGTATATCCTATTGTCCAATTTTAATGTTATGAGAATTTATCTTTTAAATCTTCAAAATTCTTGAGCCTACTCTTCCAGACCCTTTGTTTACACTTGGGTGTGAATAACTAATTACAAGCCATATGTAAATTGTATCTGTCATACATTACTAACCCTCATAATCCTACATTGTTTTTGACTCCCTTGAAGAACTCTGCAAAAACTGTGGAGTTACATTTTCTAAGATTTACATCTGGGAGAACACAATAGATTTATAGCATATTGTAGAAAAAAACAGGAATGAGATTCAGAACTTGGGAAAATACTTGCAGTGAATGGTTTTGTGTGTTTGTTTCTCTGTTTCTCTCTGTTTGTAAGAGTATGTGTGTCTGTGTGTGTCTGTTCATGTATGTGTCCATATGTGTGTGTTTTTGGCTGTGTGTCTCTCTGTCTGTCTGTCTGTATGTCTGTGTCTGTCTGCCTGTCTATTGTCTCTATATCTGTGTATTTGTGTTTATGTTGCTTTTCCTTTTTCTTGTCTTCTATTCTTAAGAGTCACCTCTGTAAAGCATTTCAACATCTTTGAATGTGGCAATCTTACACAATTCTTCCTTATGTACACACAGAAAACCAGTAGCAAATATTTGAGTGTAATTCAGTTTGACCATTATCCCTTCTAGAGGCTCAGTGAAATAACAGCATGGAAAGGTTTTTGCTTCTCTGTTAAATTTGAATAGAACATCACATATTATCAGATGGCGTGGTCAGTACAGAATTCAGAATAGCAGGCTTTGGTTCTGAGTACCTTAATTCCTTTATGTATTAACTCTTTCATCCCTTTTAATAACACAATAAATGAAAGACTTCTCCAATTGACAGAATACACAGAGAAAGAATGTGGTTGCTTAGGTGTAAGAGGTATACAAACTGAGGTAGCCAGAATGTTCTACTGGGCATTCTCTGAGCTTTCTGGGTCTGAAGAGAGTCTCTGTCATTAAGTTTTGGAACATTCTAGGCCATTAGTACTTAGAGAATCCCTTCTGTTCAATTCCATATGTGCTTTCTCTTTTTGACATTCTCACTAAGTCAGTGTTGTATGGTCCATTATCTGCTCAGGACTCAGGGATGGATACTCTAGTTCATGCTTTACATACCTACATACTGTCACTTTTCAATGTACATTCTTATCATGGTGACTTCTGGTAATACACCTTCAAGATCAATGAGTCACAGTCTTGGCTCAAAAGACATGACCCTTGATTTGTTACAAAGCTTTAGGGTTTTGTTTTTTTTTTTTTTTTTTGCATGTAATTCTAATTCTCTTATTAGATTCCACCCCTGCTGGCTCACTCATCTCCTCTTTACACTGCTATTTTCCATGTTATCCTTCTCATCTTATTAATAACAGCTATTTTCAGAATCCGTGCATCCTGCCCCATATGAAATTGTTTCTGGCTGTTGCTTTGTCTTTTCAGCCTACACTGTTTTGCCTTTCATCAGGCTTTGTTTACTATTTATCTTCATTTTGCAGAGGTTAGATACCAAACAGACTAAATGAGAGCAGGAACTCATGTGAACAGCTGCACAGTGGGTTTCCCATTATTTGATTCAACTTCAGACCCACTGTGACTATAGTGTTAAGGGCTCCCTGTCCCCTGGTGACTTTTTGTGGAAAATTTGCCATGCATCTGTTTTGGTGTCTCTCACACAGGCCAAGAGGCTTTGACTCCCATACCTGATACCACTCACATGACCTGAAGGTTATGGCATCCACACTTGTAACCTCTCATGGATACAGTACTGAAGTGTGTGTGTGTGTGTGTGTGTGTGTGTGTGAAGATGAGTGGTGTCCAGGAATCTCACAACTATGTCTTGGGCTCTCAGTAGAATTGGGATAGAGGAATCTGTAAATTCTCCTACTCTCTAGATTGGTTAGTGTTTGATGAAATCTCAGTTGCTTAGGCTCTCATAAAATTGTTTCCCTTAACAAAAGACCTTTTAAAATAATAGGGGAAAAGAGATTATTTCAAGCTTGTTTTTCTCTCCTGACAAACAAGTTACCTTTATCAGTAAAATGACAAAATCAATCTCAGGAAGTCAGGGTTGACTCTGGGCCACAGTTGGAGAAGGAACACAATCCATCACCATGGAGATATGAGTGGCAGCCAAACGGGAAGAAATGTTCACGTTTCCTGGAGTTCTGGATGCAACTTTCAGTGAACCACTTCCTCCAGTGAGGATCCACATTCTTAAAGTTCTACAGCCTTCTAAACATCCATATGAGTTAGGGACCAAGATTTCAAATACAAGATCTTATGGGGACAATTCACATTCAAACTGAAGCCCTTTACTTAAAGTAGGAGACTTGTCTTAAATATTTACAGTGAGGGCCTGATAGGACTCCTAGAGCTGAGGCATGGGGAAGTACAGGGATGCCCTAAGAAGGGGTGATACCATTGGCTTAGCATGTGCTAAGCCTCCAGCCACCCATCCAGTAAGTCTTGGCAATCTTACCAAAATTAGCTTCAGCTGTTAGGCTCTACCTCATCCATCCATGTCTTACCTTTAAGTAGTCATTCTTGATACCCAGCAGCCTGTTTTACTATTATGAGGAAAGCATTATTCCTTCCAAGATAAATTACTCCATTAGTCTAAGGAGGCTTTTTTTTTTATTTTTTTACTATCAGTTTGTCCAACTTTTATATTTTCCTGCTGATGGACTGACAACTTTCAAGTTTGTAGATCGTGAACCAAAAACTAAACCTTGAAAGAGTGCTCAAACTTCTACCCTGCAATTATTTGGAATAGTCATCACTGAACACCCTCTAGCATAATCAAAATAACATCCTGGCAAGATTGACAATCAATCAGTGTGGGGCTGAGAACAAAGGAACTACAATATAAGTGCTTTTGTTTGTTACAGTGGATTCTTATCAACATCTTAATTTGCTCATTTTATTTGTGATTATTTCTTCCAAATTTTCATTAGCTTCTACCAAGAGTGTGAGTTTTCTGTGGCCTTTATTTATAGCTGTGTTACCTGCTGTTCTCTTCACGAGACAATTTACATCTTTGGGGAGTAGATGAGGGAGAATTTCACAGTGATTTAGGAACCAGCTGGATAAAGAAACCTTTTTCCTCTGTCCAGGAAGGAACATCTACTTCGATGTTCTAGGATACAGGATGCTTTTGTATTCACAGTGACTCAGACATCTTCCTGGATTTTCACTCTGAAGAGATGTTGGTGTAGTTCTTTCAAAAATATCTAGCCTGTAAATAATAATTTGCTAAGACATTCTGGCAGAATTATGTTCAATTATGGGCCTGAAAAGGAATGTACAGTTACTATAGAGCAGGGAAATTGAAATGAGCTGAGACATGTGTGCCAGGATTGTCTGCAGATTGTAAAATCTCCCACTGAGAATACACGGGAAGTATTAATAATCTGACAGGAGCTGTCAGGACTCACGGAGTGGTCTTATGCCAAGCAGGATCAGGGATACTTGAAGGGAAATAATACTACCCAAGCTGGGGCAAAGCCCGCCCATATACCTGCTGCCATTTCAGATCTATACTTTGAGTCTTGTAAAACAATATACCTGCTAGTGGCTATGGCAGTAGTTCTCCTTTATGGCAATAGTGAGTCCATTAGACCAGATAGTACAAAGAACAGAAGGAGAATTTGGTCACATACGTACAATGCACATTGACCCTTTCACTTACATATAAATAAAATTGATCTTGTAGGGATTTGCTTTGCTAAGTTTCTTTTGCAAGCTCTTCTCTCCTCATCCTTCCTCAGTATCCTTAGAGGATATTGTACTTCCTGATGTAAAACTGTTTATATATAGTTAGTGTTGGTTATATGTGCAGAATTTTAGTACTTATCACTTGACATTTGATAAGGAGTTGGGACCTATCTCTAGGAAAGACTAATTCTCTATTTCTTAGCTCTTATCATTCTGTCAAATTGTCTACATTGTTCTTTCTCTAGAAATGAGTTCCCCTGATATTCCTCTTTCTGTGTTAGATTGTATATTGATGTTGTCCTGGTTTGGGTCTTGTTTAGGCAACCATATTGTTGTGGTATCATGAGTTTTCTATCATTCCTAGGAGGAAAAAAAAATCTCACAGCAGACTTCCCTACCCTCTGGCTCTTACAATCTTTGTGATGACTCTTCTGTGACATTCCTTCAGCCTTAAAAGGCAGAAGTTGTATTGAAGATAGATTTTTTGGAACTAGGTATCCAAATGCTCACATGTTCTCTCTGCATTTTGTCCAGGCATGATTTTGTGTAGAGCAATCACATCATAACTTGTAGAGTTAGCTGCTTCTTAGAACCTTACAGGACGGAACTCCTTCTTGTCTACTCCAGGCATGTATTCTTCTCCAACGTTTCTTTACTGAAAAAGCTCCCTAGACCTAATTCAAAAAGTAATATCTAAAGTTAATACATATCTTTTATAAGTCTAAATTAATTGAACCTGCTTAGCCCAATTCTGGTGCCTCATCAGCCTGCTTCACTTTATTGAGCTTAGGCTAGTGCTGCCAGAGAGTCTCCTGCATGGTCATTCCATTCGTCAGCATCTCCCATTTTTGCCAGACTTTGTCTCTAGCCAGACACTCCTTACGTCTTCAAAAGTGTTTTCTCAGTTCACCACTTGCCACTCAGTATCACATATGATCACTCTTGAAACACTATCATCTGCAAATGAGTTACTTCCACAGTGTTCACAGCTACCCACACCAACACACCACAGGAACACATACCAACCAAGTGCATTTGGATTTTTGTTTAACATTTAATAGAGGAAGGAGTAAATCCCAGGAGAAATCAATCTCTGTTTGTTGTTGTTGTTTGTTGTTGTTGTTGTTGTTGCTCTTGTTTTGGTTTTGCATGGTTAGGTATGCATATTCAGCAAGAAAAAAATAAGAAAGCAAGGCTTTGGAAGGCAAAACTAAAACGCACATTTTCCTAATCAATGATATCTTCTCAAGGAATTTAAAGAATACAAGTGTGTTCAGATACAAACTCAGTTTGTGTTTTCATTGTTGATGACATGCATCCTGTTTTTCTATCTTGTATTGATTTTTAAAATTGATATGGATAAACTTTGTTAGCCACAAACCTAGCCATGCTGATTCTATTTATTAAAGTGCTGGAATAATTTTGTATTTAAATTGAACTTAGAACTTTGAAATTTTATCAGACTTACAAGGGTTTCTGTTAGCATTACAGAGATTAGCATTCAAAATATTAAAATTTAATTACTAGCTTTTGTTTATATGGGCATGATTACTTCAAATAGGAAATCAATATCCCCTACCTTATTATATACTTGGAAACTAAAAAATAATAATTTGCAAAAATCTAAACTTCACTTTTGACCAATGTCTTTTCCTTCCTTGTAACACTTGAAATAAGACTTCTTTTGGCATGACTATATCTTTTTTTCTCTTCCTAAAATCTTTATCTACATGCATGGATACTTTTAGGTTAAGACAAATTCTCAGAATCTATTACAGGTAATTACAACATAATAACATTTTTTATTAAGATCGAATACTGTGTTGTGTGGTGATTTATGGCAAGATGTGAAGGGGGTCTTCTGTCCTCTCTGCATCTGTGTTTCCTATACATGAAACACATTTAATAAGACCCAGTGGCTTTACTATAGACCCCAATCTATGTTGTAGCTTTATTGAAGTTCTTACTAATTTTATTCTCAAACTTGGATTATTTTAATGAGGATCTCTGTGACAAAACACATGTGTTTGAGTAGAGGAGAAACATGCCGCATGTGTTTTGGTCATCCTCATCTCCTGCAGTCTTCTGGAAGCCACTGTGGCAATTTGTAGGGGGTGAATGCAAGGTCAACATATTACATCGTGTTCTAATGAATAAATGAGTCCAGCATTTCTGGGAGGGTACATAATTTTAAGAGTGTTTCCAATTCAAAAGGTCATAGCATTGAAAGAAGTGTAGGGAACCAGAGAACCTCATGATACACCTCATAACTCACTTTCCTACACTATTAGCCACACACTGAAGTGAAAATGATAATCTGTGAGGCAAGACAAAGACCAAGGAATCCAGGGTTTTGTTTTATTTTTCCATTCAGCATTTCCTTGTTCAGCAGTGAGACAGAAAGTAGAGAGTACACTGTGTTCTTGGAAGTGTGGAATAAATCAACTGAATAAGATCTATGCAGTATATCCTGTGCTTCCAGTTGTAGGAGCTAGAAACCATAAACTATGCATGATGTGATTTGAATGAGTTAGGCTCATGAGTAAAAGTTATCATTCCAATTAAATCAAGAACAATATAGTCTAAAAACTAGTTAAAAAACAACACTAAGAATTTGAAGTTTTGACTTTTATTTACTTGTGAGGGCACAACAACCAATCTTACTCAGTAGAGCAAAAGTCCTCACAAGACATTCATTTTTCTATATTTTGGTGCTTTCAACTGCATTTTACCCCTTGCTTTGTGAAAGAAGTTTCCTGAATGTTCATTTCATGTCATGCTCTCCAAATTACTTAACCAGCTCTGCCACAGGCTTGAAATAATTTGATGTCCATGGATGAAAGGCCTCCTCAGAATGACAAAATGAATGTTGGAAGTGAGGGCATTCCACTTGACTGCCAACTCTCATCCAAACCAAGGATGAGTTTTTTTGTTGTAGGAGTTTTCAGTGAGAAATAATCTTCTACCACATTTAACCAGCCATTTGGGGAGGGCTGTGTTGTCCACAGCTCCACCCAATGTGAAGTCATTTAAGTGTTTCCTGGAGCAACAGGAGCTTCTAACTACAGATCTTTTCCATTGTGTCATTTCTTGTATTGTCAAAATGCCCTGGAAACCTTCTTTGGAAGAAAATTGTCCTCAGAGGAGAGTGGCCTGATTTGTGTAAGTGACCATCAGATCTACAACAATGCATCTATACCCATTCTACTTTGAGTTTATTTATTTCTTGATTTTACATACTTGTGAGGCAGTGATTTATAATAAATAAAGGTCTCTGGTTCATGATGCCGGACTTGGGATGATAGCAGCAATTTTTCTGCTTCTAGTCAAACCTTCCTGTTTCTTTACCTCAGTAACGAGGCATGTGTATAAAGAGAAAACACAAGGCAAAGGCATGGCTTTGAAATAAACTGCACTGGAAGAGCACTATCCTGTGATAGCTTGAATTATGTCCAGGGAGAAAGGCAGAAATGCATGCTTGAGGACTCAGCCTGGAATGACCAATACCTCCTCTTCCTCCTGGAGAGCCCATCTACCAAATGTGCAGAGCAATGAAATCACAGGATTTCCTTGGGAGGGCACAGGCTCAGCAGGTCTTTCCATTTGCAACATCTAGTTTATTATTTTCCCTATCATTTGTTCATATTTGAAGATCAAGAAAATACAATCATCAAAATAGAGTAACATTAAGATATTGAACTTGTGGTAGAAAGAAAGATGGGTTAGAGACAAGCAATGTGTGTGTGTGTGTGTGGGGGGGGAGATAGTGATTCTTAAAATACCATCAGAAACCCAGATATTTACATTAGGATTTATAACAGTAGAGGATTTACAGCTATAAAGTAGTAACAAAATAATTTTACAGTTGGGATCCCCACAACATGAGAAACTGTATTAAAAAGCTACAACAGTAAGAAGGTTGAGAACCACTGGTTTAAAAGCAAGAGATTCTGAGAACACCAGTGGCCTTTCTCAACGCTGAGAATGACAAAACAGGTATATCCACAGGAGCAGGGAGGAAGCAGCACCATCCCCGGATTAAGCAGCAAGCGCGGCATCAAGGGCCATAGGATTCCATCTCAGTCTTATAGGTCAGGATCCAGAGTACTGAGTGTCTATGCCTTGGTGTATGTGCTCCCACGTAAATTCTGACTTGGTCTTAGTGTAAAATGTGGAGACATAGATTTTTTTTTGACAATTTAGAAAAACCAGAGTATCTCATTTAGAAAAGATATTAAAATAATGATCTAAATATAGATTTTGTACTTATTAGAAAGCTCTCCTTTGTCATAACAAAGAGTGTCACTGAATGAAGTAACTGCTAGTGCATACCTATGACCCTGTAAGGAAGAGCAGGACGTGGCCAGAACCTTGCGTGCGATAACTGTTTTGCCAATTACTATTGAAGATAGTCTAAGAAAGAGAAAGGGGTTAGTTAGACCAAGCAGGTCTGCAACCCTGACAAGATATACTAATGAGTTAGTACTTAGCATCTCATTGGAGAGGGAAAACAGAAGGAATAAAAATCACCAGAGTGTAAAGTTGAAGATTGTGTTTAGAGATGTCAATGAGTTCATCCTCTCCTAGATCTTACACCCAGTGATCAGAAATGTTCCTTAGCAAAAATTGAGAAACAATCATCTGTAATGATCAGTTTCACTCTGAGATATCAATTTCTTTCCTCTGGATTGGCTACCTCTATGGGTATTTATTGTCTTATCTGAATATGAGTTATAAAAATCCATTCCCCAAATGAATTGTAGGTACAAGTTCATGGGAAGGTGAGAATTTTATTTTGCCGTTAATGTTAATGTTTTGACTAAATAGAAACCCATCTCTCTCTGATAAAGTTAGAGGATATTTTGAGTTAGTCACCCTGGTCACAAAGAAGAGAGTAAAGAGGCCACATGTGTTGAGTGCCTGCTGTGCTTCTGGACTACAGTTAGATTTTATATGAGCTATTTTGCCCTCACTGGAATACTGTGGAGATAAATAATACCTTTGTTTTACAGGCCAGGAAGCAGTAGCTCAGTAACACAAGCCGAATTTCCAAACCCAAAAAGCAAAGAAACAGACTTGAGTAAGAGTCTGTTAAAATGGTATTAAAAAGGGGAGGAATGCAGGCACACTCTGATCCCGGCTGAGTGGGCAGTGTCTACCTTCCGTGGAGGAATCTGCTATGTCTTCCATGGGTCTACTTTGCAGATCCAGAAGGCCTTGTTATTTCATCCACAGCTTTAATCAAGTTCCAGTGTGTATGGTCGATTCCAGCCACCAGCACGTTCCACACAAATCCAGTGGGAAGGAGATCTTAAAGACAGCTGGAGCCATTGCTTCCAGGCACAATTATTGCCTTGTGTTCTTTTATACGATCTCTGCAAAAGCAGGTGAGCTTAGCTGCCTGACTCACATGAAACCGCAATAAATGTTTACACAATCCCCCACTTAAAGAACCTCCATTCAATTTCCTACTTGGACTTCTGTCTGTAATAAACCAACAGATGAGACAGTTACATGTGTGTCACTTAAGAGTAAGCCAGAAATTCAAGGCTTGGAGATAGGGAACTAGATGTTGCTGCAATACTCTATTCAATTCCGTCACTAGCACTTTGATTAGCACAGAATGATGTGACCACTAGGTCATCCTACCTGCCAACTAACTGATTCTAGTTGAAGGTCATCAGAATGACCCCATTTATCTTTATATGACCAGGCAGAGGGATGACTATTCTCCTATTTTTGAAGTGATAATAAGTAGGCTTTTCAAGAGGAAAGTCAGCAAATTTTAGAAAGTGATGAGTATAATTTCCATTCCTTGAATGGGTGGAAAGGTTTCACTCAAGAGCCTTGTGTTGTCTTAACATCTTGTAAAGCTTCACCTCAATAGATAATGGTAGTGCACTTTGAGCAATCCTTGTATCTGTGTCTTGGCATTCTTTTAGTCTCTTGCTTTACAGAAATTTCAGCTCTACATCTCATGCTTTCCTTTGCTAATATTTGATTATCAAATACGAAAGAGTCCTTGAATGTGGGGATGGTTCTACCTGAATGTAAACACCTATATGAAGTTCTTTCCCTCTGAAGTGTAGACTAAAGGATGCCTTTGACATGAGCAGGTATGTGGACAGGTGAGCTGGTCATATAGAAATTTGGTAACAGAGAATAAACATTGACACATAACAGAAAAGGAGATTGTCTTGTGGTTCCATATTCCACCTCAAAGCCAAACAAACAAAACAAGGAATGGTGGATTGTATTTGCCTTGTGCTACCATGGAGTTCCGGGCTTTCGGGAAGTGCTGATACAACACTCAGGGGGTTGGAAAATGCAGCCTAAGACACAGAATTTAGCCGAAGTGAGAAATAACACAGGCTGAGGGTGAAGGTGGGGTTCACTGACTCCCAGGTATCCAGATGCCACTGGAAAACACATGGAGAAATTAGGAATGGAGAGGGCCTGAGGCCTGTAAGGATGAGCCTGTGGGGTGGGGTAAGAACTCCAGCTCAGCTCATTAGTAATTGTCCTTAGCTTAATATAGATTGTCCAGGAGCACAGAGGGTCCTTTTGTGTGAGATTTAGACTGCAAGGCTCTGTAGAAAAAAACTTCTTCTATGTTCCCTGTTGTGGTTCTTGATGAGACAGTCCTTGGTTCCAAACTGTTTAATTCTTCTTTGTGGAAAATGAGTGCATACAACTTCCTCAGGGTGGACCAGAGCTCAAGTACCTTTTGCAGGAAGGAATGTTTGGGAAAGGAAGTTTATTGGCTAGCATCAGAGCCCATCTAGATACCTCATTAGCATGGAGAACTCTGTTCTGTGCTACTTGACCATTGGTCATAGCGCTATGTAGGGAGCTGGTCACATGTTCCAGGCCAGGAATCTGATAGGGAGCAGAAAATCTCTTACTGTCTTCAGATGGGTGCTGGAGGTCTCTGAATCTATTCAACCTTACCAAGTTGCCTAGCACGGTCCACTGCCCGACACTGTCTCTAATGTGAAATTTGTACTCTTCACCTTTTTCAGAATTTTTGTGCAGTTTTATTAAATATTAAATCTAGCCACATATTCGGTTTTTATTTTACATCAATAACATTAAGACATGAAACACACAGAAGTGAATGTGTATATACTAATGTGTTTGTAATGTCTTCCTGACTGAAATGTTTTCCTTATGTTTAAACAAATTTTATGGTAAATGCATATATTAACAACTAAGTGCACGTGTCTGTTTTAAACATTAGCCGAGATTCACTTAAGAAGGCAATAGGCAGTGAAGTCACCTCTGGCTCTACAGTAAACAAGATGGAGAAGGGAACTGTAAAGGTCTTCAGAACTGGGACTTCACAACAGCTGAAGGTGAGGTCACAATGACTATGCTGTCACAACAAAAGCACAAACCAATAGCTCCTCTCAGAAGAGACACACAAAACCCAATCCCTCTCCTGTCTGTATCTTAGCTGTTCACTTTCCATGGAATTTACTCAAATCACTGCTGTCATATATTTATGAGGAGATGGGCATGTTCAGAATGCATGAATCAACTTTGATTTGAATATCTCCTCCTCTGATGGTGGAGATGAAACAAGTATGTAAATGTGAAATAATGTTTGGGTGTCAATCTTGATCTGTGTCATTCTTTAATTATAAACCAAAGAAGAATCAAGAGCTCCAAATGCCTCGATTTCACCAAATTAAAACCAAGTATTTTTAAGAGATTGTATATTTAAATGCCAGCAGGTCAAGTTGACATTAGAAAGAGGTTAAGACAGTTTGATTTTTACCAGGTTAACTGTTCAGTTCCTTGGAGAGTTTTCTGAATTGGGAGAAAATGAGTCCTCGGTTCTGTTCTTCACTATTGAACATATAACCAAATCAAAGATAATTTATTAAAAATACACAATGCAAGCCTTCTCACCCAGTCTGGATGAAGGTCAATTTAGGTAGACTCTTACAGTCACTGCCTCTCCTGGGAAGATCACCCTCTGCCTTCTGTTTGTGTTACCCAGTCTGAAAGCCTACAGCACCAGAGAATGTTTCATTGTGAGAACAAGGCAGAAACTGATATTAGTCCTGTATTTTCCCAGTTGGAGAGCTCACAGTGTTCTTTCCTTGATGGGTCTCCACCCTGTCCTTATCATGGAGGCATCATTTGTAAAATAGGGATCCATTGTCAATTTCAACTGAAATTATGAAGAATGCTGCTTTATCTTCTTGACAAAAAATATTCTGATTATCAGAATACCAAAGAAAGTTATTCATTTTTAATAGATTTTTATAGTCTGGCATTTTACTTTTGCTCTCTTTTTAAATTTATTTTTGAAATTGTCATTTAATTATGGTTTTCCATTCCCTTTTCTCCCTCCAAATCATCCCTTACATTCCTGTCCACTCTCCTTCAAATTTATGACCTCTTCTTTCTTTGTTACTGCCTGTGTGTGTGTGTGTGTGTGTGTGTGTGTGTGTGTGTGCATGTATGTATTCATAAATATGACCTACTTATCCATTTATCCATATAATCATAAAATGTTATCTGTATGCGTATTTTCAGGGCTGACCATTTGGGTCTGGAAAACCAACTAGTGTGCTCTCCTTTGGCAAGGTCCTCATTCCCCATACTCACCCTTTCTTAGTTGCCTGTAGTTGTTTGTATAAGGCTGAGATCCCTTGAGTTTTACCCCCTTGAAGTTTGACTTGTTCACTCACATTCTTCCTGTTCGGCTCACATTTGGGTGAACACAATCTCACAGCAAAGTCCCTGATCCTCTGGCTCTTAATTTTTTCTGCACCCTCTTCTAAACTATTCTCTGACACCTAGGTGTGGGATTATTTTAGGTATGTCCTTTTGGACTGGGCTCCACAGCTCATCATTTGCCTGGTTGTTCTTCTCTATAGTGATCTCTATCTATCGCAAAAAGAAATTTTATTGATGAGGAGTAGACTAAACTTATCTTTTTCTATATTGATCTGTTATGTAACATGCCTAACGTTGACCTTTATCAATTATCATCATTCTCTATACTGTAGGGACCCTTTCTAATCTCTTCTGTCCTGTAGAGGTCCAAAATAACTTTTGTCTATACTTATTTAAATTTCTAGATCTAATTTGTCTATTGCCTTCATTTCTTAAATCCATGTTAATATGTCCAAGGAATTTGGGATAAATGAACATCAATTTTAATGTTTATATCATTTTAAGAATTTACCCAAGTACAATTATGAGTAAAGGTAATAAAATTGGCATCTGGGGGTTAGAATTCAAACTTTTTAAACTATAATTTCAACATTCAATAAGTCTTTTAATAATGAGGATCTCATTTTACTCATATGTAAACTGTGTTTGATGATTCTATATTTCTTGTAGATTTTCATGATCAGATGAGAAAAATGGACAGATGAGTGATACATATATGTATATAGACAGTACATAAATAAAAGGTGATAGAGTGATGGGACACAGAAATGCTGAAAGATGATAGATATATAAATAGGTGATCAAAAGATGGATGAATATAAATAGGTAGAGAGTTAGTAGATAGGTAGATAGATAGATAGATAGATAGATAGATAGATAGATAGATAGATAGACAGACAGATAGATAGAAAGATACATAAGTAGATAGATGATTGATGAATGAATAGATATTGGCAGTACATAGATGATAGATGATAATGATAGAAAACAGATAATTGATAAATCATAAATAGACAGATATATAATGGATTGATAGATTGTAATAAAATAGATTATAGATAGTAATAATAACAGGTGATTATTAGGCATAATAGATTATATATAGATGGGTAGATAGGATATATAATAGATAGTAATCGTAGGCAATATAGGAATAGAAGAAAATAGGAAGCACATTTCAAAGTTCAACCTCTCAGAATCATAACAAACTGCAGGGATGTCTACTTTACTTTTAAATATTTAATTATCTTTACATCTGTATTTGTTTTATTTCAGTAAGTTACCTTCTATATTTACTATCAAGGGAATTGATTTCAGATTCTAGAAAGAATGATTCACAAAGAGAAATAAATTCAGTCTAGTATGCATGGTGCACACTGTATACACAAAGCGTTACCAAGCATCTATCCTTATTAAGCAGTGAGAGCAAGCACAATATTAGTCTCTAATTATACGTCTTTGAAGTTTGTATAAGAATTAACTTTAGACCAACAGTTTAATAACCTGCTTCCCTCTTTGCTGGGAATATTGACATTCCTATGAGAACAATGGTGCCCTTACATAGATAAGAATCATTAGTCTTTACACCAACCATGGGCCCAAGCCACGTCACCTGGCACAATGAGCCAAAGACATCAGAGGAAGGACGAAAAGGTCAAAACAGGAGTTATTTTTGGCAACACTTTCTAGCTTAGTTAACGATCAGCAGCTAGTAATATTCTATGATGTCAAAAATGCAAATCATGGAGTATAAAACATGACCATACTTTACATGCACAGCTCAAAATTGATATTAACGTTCTTCACAGTGGCCATTGCTAACATCTCCAGTGTTTACAACAATTAAGTATAAATGAAGAGGATAAAATTATAAATTTATCATCTTATTTTACTCTTTATATTATAATCATCCCCCAAAATGATGCCACATTTTATATATCAAAAACAATTTCTGTTACTAACTACCTGTCTGTTTATAAGAGTGATAGAGAAAATAACAGATACATTGTGTACTTTTTAAGCAAAATAACATAAAGATTTAGTTTTACTTGGCTTCTAGACATGTGTATGTAGTTTATCATATATACACATAAATATATGTGCATATACATATATATATATCATAAATTTCCTCTTAAATTAGAAAGAAAAATAGAAATAGAGAAAGCTGTTCTATTTAGAATGCAGCTAAATTTCATCCAGGCAGGGCAGAACTGAGGCTAGGGCATGAGCTAGTTTATCTTGGACAATTTCAGTTTCTTTCAAACTTTAACTCCTTGTGTACTGGATTTACGTTTGTATACAAGAGAGAGTCAGCATTCTTTTTTTTTTTTTAGTTATTTTTATTTATTTATTATCTAAATTTTTTTTATTTACATTCCAAATCATTTCCCCTTTCCCGTTTCCTCCCTCCCCGAAAGTCCCATAAGTCCCCTTTCCTCCCTCTTTTCACCATTCGACCCCCTCTCACTTCTCTTTCCTGGTGTTCCCCTACATTCAGTCTTTCCAGGACCAGGGGTCTCTCCTTCCATCTTCTTGGAAATCTATTGATATGCGAATTGTGTCTAGGGTATTCTGAGATTCTGGGTTAATATCCCCTTATCAGTGACTGCATACCATGTGTGTTCTTTTGTAATTAGGTTACCTCACTAAGGATGATATTTTCCAGATGTGATCATTTGCCTAAGAATTTCAAGAATTCATTGTTTTTAATTGCAGAGTAGTATTCCATTGTGTAGATATACCACATCTTCTGAATCCATTCCTCCATTGAGGGACATCTGGGTTCTTTCCAGCTTCTGGCTATTATAAATAAGGCTGCTATGAACATAGTGGAGCATGTGTCTTTATTGTATGCAGGTAAAACCTCTGGGTATGTGCCCAGGAGTGGTAGAGCCGGATCCTCCGGGAGTGTCATGCCCAGTTTTCTGAGGAACCGCCAGACTGCTTTCCAGAGCGGTTGTATCAGCACTCTTAAGGAAGAACACAGTGATGGAAAGCATTTCTTCTGAGTTTCAGCTCAGTGCATTTTAGATCAGTCATTATCTTGTCTTCTCTTCTTTGCAGTGCTCTGGATTTTCCCTCCTGCAACCTGCATCAGAAGTCTAAATTGCAATAACTTTAGCTGCAGATGTAATTATTTTCATTTATTATTCACAAATCAGCCATTCTCACTCCTCGATAGCAGGAAATGCTTGGAAAGAATGAGTAAAGGGTTGGAAATAAAATATAATAGGTCCATGTAAAGTTGTTCTGGGCAACTTAACCTTAAGTCTGAAGCAATTGACTTCCTTACTAGTTTACTCAAGGAGACAGGGATTTTCTATTCTAGGGGAAATATCCTGTTCTCTTTGGGGGTCTCTCTGCTCACTAACGACTCAGTTTGATAACACCCAACCTTGTGAATCTACATTTGAATTTGGTCTGAATGGTTGAGATCAACTGCAGGGAATGAATGAAAGTCACCAATCCCTCATAATGACTGTTGCACATGAGAATATAAACAAGACAAGGTCCAGATCATCTAGACCTGGGGAGTGCTCATTGCTTTAGTAAAGGGTTTCATAAAATCTTAGGAATATTTGGTTGAATCCAGGATATCCTAGTAAGAGAGAGAACTTAGCAGGAATGGGAGGCTAATACACAGAATGGGAGTTGAACAAAGTGCAGAGTGTTAAGTTCTCTGAGTGTGCAGCTGTGGAAGGAGCCAGTCTATCAACCTCCCACCAGTCACAGCTCAATCAACTACTCAGAGGAGGATATGAGAAGACTGTAAGAAGAGAGCTGTAAAATGTTAACTTCTGGATACAATGTGGCTATTGCATGCAGTAAAAAAGCACAACTATGGTTGCCTATAGAAGACTGTTCAAGACCAAGCTAGTAAAAGTTCTAACACATGCCCCATTGCCTGATTGGGTAAATCTTAGCAGTTGTCGCAAGCTCATTGTAAGATGGATTAAAGATATCTACATAAACTCAGATATATTCAATGATTCTACATTAATATAATAGTTTCACTTTTGGTAAGCATCACTGTTCATGAACTCTAAGAGATCTTCTTTGCTATGTGATACTCAATGCACCTGGGTACATAGTCATTACAGCAGATGAGCTGTGGGCCAGGGAAGCTACTTCTTTCCCCATGATTGTTCACTCTTGATTCTCATACAGTTTCATCTTAAATTTCAATGACAAACTTAATGGCTAAAGTGATTTGGGATTAACCTAATACCTGAGACTTGGGTTCTGGCTCAGAGTTCTGCCTGAATAAGCCACAGTATTTTGGTCCATGTGAGATAATAGCTGGGGTTAGCCCTGGGTTTTTCAGCCTTAGGTAAATAGAGCACCCAGATCTGAATTTAGCTAGCCCTGGAAGCTACAGCCCATGGCTAACCCAAGTATATGTTCCACACACACAGCAATGCACTAAGCAACTATTGATCTAACTGGATACCACACTAGTGTTCCACGTACACAGAGTGACTATGCAACCAAGATAAAACATAAAAATATAACTTGATCAGATGTGAAGATCTAGTCTCTACAGCTTCTTGGCCCTGCCTACTTTTGCTTCTGTAATAGCTCTCCCATGTTGATTTGGCCTTCATTTCATAATTTGAGGAGGAGCTTTGGGGCAAATGTCCCTAATTTAGATTTTTCTCACTCAAGCGTCATATGGTTACCAATAGTCTGTCTTTCTTGATCCTCTTCTTGATGTCCTTGTACTCACTGAAGTGTCACTGGTGTGTAATGGGAGTGTGTTTTGTGTGTTTGTTTCTGCAATTTAATGATGGTATACTAAGACACTTGCTTTTGTGAGCAACATTAAGCCTCTTTTACTACTGTTCACTTGTTGGAGTGGGTCTATGCTAGGATGATGACTACAATTTTTTTTAAAGGCTGACATTTTGATTCTACAAACTTTGACTACATGAACACATTTATGCAAATCAAACTGAGATTTCATTGAAAAAGTTCTAATTATCACCATTCTGAGAAGGTACAGATTTTTACATGTACACACACACAAATTTATATATATATATATGTATATGTATATGTATATATATACACATATATATATACATACATATACATACATATACACACACACACATACAAATACACACAGAGACATACACACACAACTTAAAATGGATAGAAATGTATCTTCCTCATGTCCAAAAATTCAACATACAAAATTCAAAGTACAATGTCATATGAAAAGCAATTTCCTGGTTTGCAGAAGCAGCACATACTTGTCCTAATTTTGAGGTGTGTCCTTATATACCAAGAGTCTCTTTTATATTGTCAATAATCATCTTCATGTGGCTCATGCTTATGACCTCCAAAAAAGCATGCCTCTTACCATGTCACCCTACAAGTGGGCTTTAACCTATGAGTTTTTAGATGTATATTCACGGAATGTTATAACTGGATGATCTGTTGATAATACTGGTTTTGTGCGGATGAGAATCCCTTATCATCTGAAACAGGAATCAATAAAGATGTGTCCCAATAAAGGCAAATCTTATCCAATTTTATAATGACCAGGACCAGACTTAGAATGGAATGGACCAGGAATGGGATGAAGCACCTTGTCTCTTCTAGGGCCTCATCTGCGACCCCCTCCCCTAGTGTCTGCAGGAGAATGGCTCATTCAGCATGCTCTGCTGATGAGGGATGACTAGAGAAGCAAAGAGTCTGTGGTCCACGACCCCACACACTCACTTTGAAATATACCAAGCGAACTGATTTCTGTCAGGTTCCCCTTTCTTGTCCCCAACGTCCTGGTGGGAGCTCACCCCACTTGTTATCATTTTCCCTGGGACTTCTATTTCTCTCCAAACAGTGTTTATTTCCTTAACTGTGGGGTTTGTTTAGGTCTGATTCACAGGTCTGTACACAGTGACAGACTTTCTCCCCTATCCAGCCAAGGAAACAGATGGAATCCATTTTTTCAGACATTCCAGATGACCTGGAATTCAAAGTACAGATTCCCCCACCCCCTAGTAAAAACCCCCGCTGAGCCCTCCCCACCTCCCCTGTGTCCCCATTCTCAGCCACTTTAGCTGAAGCCTCTGGGATCAGCCCTGGTAAATAGAATATATGCAGGAACTCTGGATCTGGCCAACAGATGGGGATGACTTGTGCCTCAGATGGGATCAGCAGAGGGTAACTTTCCTTCAGGTCTCACCACTGTTTTAGGATGGAACCCAGTGTAGCTATAGACATAGTTTGAAACACATAAGCTTTAAAGCAAATGCACTCAAATGTACCTAAAATCCCACTCTAAGTGTTTTCTAAATGATTAATCCACCAATAAACCCTACCCTTAAACCAAAACTTAATGGAAACTGCCTGTGGTTGCATGTCTACACCTTCAATCTATTGGAGTTAAGCATAGACTTTTTGCCTTCCTGTTGTCCCAAGTTCGTTGTTGTGCTCATTTAAAAGATGCTTCATTATGGATGTCATTCCTACATAAATGAGCATGCTGTTTCCTCTCCGTTGGTTTCTCACATTATCAGAGGAAAACTAAAGTCTCCAATGCATAGAGCTTCATCTCTGAAATCAGCAATAATTGCTCATACAGATGGACACGTGATAGAAGGAATAGACTCATTGCTTGTAAACACTAAATCATTTTATGTCACTCAACAATAAGACACTGTTTTTTTCTAAATTTATTGTACAATATCATATTTGTGGAGAATGGGCTTCTATGTCCATCTTAATCTTGGTTTATTACTTACTGACTTCAAATTTTGGGGAGAAATTCTTTTAAAAATTGCAAACATCAATATATAAGATTTCACAAAATCTCTAAATACTGTTCCTCCACTCAGCCCACCAACAAGGTGATTATTAATTACCATAATAAATGCCTGATGCAGTTCATGGATGTCCTGGCCCTGACTTTATCCTCCTGTAGCTTTTTGAACATGAGGCAGTGATCTTCTCTTCTGCATTTCTTCTGGGAATAAAGATGATTTTCAATACTTCATTTCTGACAAGATAAAAATAAAGGTTGTTGTTGAGTGTAAAACAATGTTTTATGTACAGGTTAGCTTGATCCTTTGTCTCCTTCCATGCTGCAGTCTCCTTAACATCATCAGGGACATTATAATTCAGGCATGGTTCTCAAAGCTTCCATCCTAAAACACTCCCATTAAGAAAGCAGAAATCACACATGGTATGAAGTCACTGATAAGGGGATATTGACCCAGAATCTCAGAATACCCTAGACACAATCAGCATATCAATAGATTTCTAAAAAGATGGAAGGAGAGACCCCTGGTCCTGGAAAGACTGGATGTAGGGGAACGCCAGGACAGAGTAATGAGAGGGGGTTGAACGGAGAAAAGAGGGAGGGAAGGGGGCTTATGGGACTTTCGGGGAGGGAGGAAACGGGAAAGGGGAAGTGATTTGGAATGTAAATTAAAAAAATAAAATTAAATTAAATTAAAAAAATAAAAAAAAAGAGATATTAAGGAGAAAAAAAAAAAGAAAGCAGAAAGAAGAGGTCATGGATTTAACAAGCAGTGGGGTCATGACAGAAGTTGGAGAAGAAAGAGGAGTAGGCCTTATATCAGGAACAATAGGTGGAAAACCTCAAACAAATATCAAATAAAACCTCAAATCACATTTTTCAATGGCAAGCACATGATTTTTAATATATGATAAAACTACATTTACAGAAAAAAAAATCGGTGGTGTGTTTAATTATTTCTTTTGCAATTTTGCATTGTAATGTGACCTTTCACCCTCATTTCTTCTTCTTTAGCTTCTGGAAAACATCCTTTAGCTTAGTGAAGTCTGTATTACCCTAGAGCCACAGCTTTTCTGAACTGAATGTTTGGGTTTGCATTTCCTGATAAACTTAGAAGAAAAGGGAAGTGAAGGAAGGTGGCACTTTGATCCTTCTTTGTTCTACTGCTGAAGTTTCTTATGTTGCTTTTCACAGAGGACTAATGAAAAGGCCTGCCCCTCTCAGCCAATGTGATTGTGGTTTTGAAGAGCCAATAGTTGATAGTTTTCTTTTTTTCATTTTCTTTCCACTTAAAGATGATATATTTGCATAGCTATTTCCTGATACACTCTAACAACATAAACTGAACCACAGCCATTTGGGGCCTATTCATTTTCCTTGATGTTTTGGGGTTTTTTTTTTGTTTGTTTATTTTTGAACACATAGTCAATAAATATATCAGAGCCATGCTATTGCTCAAAGCTTAACATTCACAGTCTACAGTTCTATCTGGTCAGTAATATGAGTAAACCAGCTATATGAAGCCATATAAGAATGATACATTTATTTACTATTTATAAAATGAGTGATATAAGCCCCTGTTTAAGGTGTATAAACTATAAATACTTTGAACTCTGGGTAAGATTTTTAGGTTTCTGCCTAGCATACCAAATTAATTTATTAACCTGTCAATGAAAGAGAATAATTTCTGTGTTTAACACCGAAAAGACCTAGAGCACATTAGATTTGAAGTGGAATGTTTACAACTGATAACCCTTAGTAATCCAAATGTTTGGGATGATACTTGAAAAGGCACAGGAGAATTAACCTAGGTAAGGGACATCCTCTGTAGGCAGAGTTTGTGTTGAATCCTGAACCTCAATTTGATTGACAAGCCTATTACTACAGAAGACAGAAAACAAGAGAGGAATATAGGACACTGGTGAAGATATGGATAACAGCTGGACCATGCAAGCAGTTTCAGGATAGTTGAAGATGTTTTAGTAGTTTTCCTGAAAGCAATAAGATGTCATTGATATGTTGAACCACGAGATATAGTGATTCAATTTGACTTTTGAGAAATCTGCTCTGTCTGGGCAATGGTCACTGCATGTGACAGGTGCTACAATCAAATAGAGACACCTCTGCATAGCATGGTGGAGATCAAGATGACAACACTAAATGTGAAAATAACAATGAAGTTTTGGATAAGTTTAGAAATTTAAGAATATCTGAAAGATGAACTAGTAGGTTTGGGTGTGGTAGAGCTGAAGACGTCTTGAAGAGTTCAATGGGTGGTAGGAAGATTCATTCACTGAGCACAGGATTTTGGGTAAGTGTTGGGATTTGGTCATTGCCAGATTTAGTCTTTAGATTTGCATCTATGGTGATTTTTAGAAACCAAGAAAATAAGAACGGCATTTTTTAAAAAAAATGATGTGTATATGTGTAGTTTCTACTAACATCTGACGAGGAAATATGTGTATTGATGTCTATATGCAGGTGAGGGCAGGTGCAAGATAAGGTGAGAGCCTGTGATTGGGCAGTGGAAAAGGAAAAGGGAGTGAGAATTTTAGAGACAGGTACAGAGAGTACAGAGAGACAGAGGAAGGGAAGGAGAGGAAGAGATAAGATGGAACCTATAGGAGAGGAAGAGGATTTAGAACAACACAGTCCAGGGAAGCCATAGTGTTGGGAATTTCTTAGACAGATGACTAAATAATAAGTAGGGCGCATTTGCCCCATCTAGGTGTATAGCTCATGTTTATATCAATTGAGTTTTGAGTACATTATGCAGGAGTTTTGTGGGTTGAGAATTTGCTAATATAAATCTGACTGATAAATTACAAGACTCTAGAGTTTTGATTTTACCAGGTTATAGGGATTTGTGACAGCTAAGCACAGGAGGAGGATGGCTAGAAAAGTGAGGAGAATCCACAGCAAGTAAACCATGGTTGCTGCATGGGGATAACCATGGAGGCAGCTAGAATTCTGGGAGTGGAGAGTAGCCAGCAATACCATGGGATGGAGCCTTTTTAAATATTTCCCACTACAGAAATATGGTCTGTAAGAAATAAATTTTTGCAACAAAGTATGAATATGTACAAAATCTTCTGGGCAAAAAAAAATGTACACAAAGTGATTCAAAGAATCTCTTACAGTAGGGAATGAGAAACTCACTGCAAGTGGAGGCCCAAGAGGAACTTGTGAATTCAGAAATAAAAAGGAGTATTGCACACTAGGAGAAGTTGTGAAAATCAAGGATGATGAGTAGAGATGGATTATAAAGTTGGGAGACAGGACATGACAGCCATTAAAAAACTTTAGAATTCTTTCAATAAACTAATTATGAATTTTAGCATCAACTTAAAAAGTAAAGTTGCATGTGTAGTTGAATGGGTGTATCCTGTAAATTATATATTACAAGCCCATAATCTAAAAATCAACTAGGAAACAATGCTATGAACAGAGTCAATTCTAGACACAGGGATGTCAGGTTTGACTATTGATGACATTAGTTAGAGTTTTGATTCTTGGATATGGCATATAAAACTCAAATTAATCATCTTACTAATCTATTCTTTGTTTTCTATCTATGAGTAAAATATCTCAAAATAAAAATGAACATATGTCTGTTCTTGGAATGACTACCATCTGGTGAATTCCTGTAACATGTATTTGGTGTGATGTTCCCACGTTTCCATTTTACTATCAAATATTTTAAGGATTTTTTTTTCCTAATAAAATAAAAGGTCAAGTCTCACATGAGAAAATATCAATAAAGAAAAATGACAGACATCAAATTTGCACAACAATGAGAATGAATTTGATGTGTCCTTTAGCTTGAGGGTCTGGTGAAACAAAGGACTGCTGAGGGGAGGGGATTACACTATAGAGCAATTCTCCAAGAAGATATAGAAACACATAATATGTCAACAACTAGAAACAAACCTCAGACCGTTGATGCAAACAGAAACTTGAAAGATATAGTAGTTAAATCTGACTCTACAGAAGAACATCTAGTTCTATGTAGAAGGGAATCAGGACAGGTACTCACTCCCTATATAGCAGGGATGTATAGTTGTTAGGTATGGTTGATTTCAATACATAGTTTTATTTTATTAACATTTTGGTTTAATAATAAAGTTTAAAATAAAATTTAAAACAGAAAAATATGTTAATTCTCCAGTACACATGTAGCCTCTCTCTCTCTCTCTCTCTCTCTCTCTCTCTCTCTCTCTCTCTCTCTCTGTTTCTCTCTCTCTCTGTGTTTCTCTCTCTGTCTCTCTCACTCTGTGGAAGGTGGGGTTAGCAGGCAAAACAGCCATAACCACAGAATTCAGCTCTACAGCACTGTCCTGGGCCACCTATAACCTGAACAATTATCAGCTACTCTCTCCATTGCTGTAATCAAGTTCCTGACAATATAGCTTAGAAGTAAAGGATTTCCTTTGGCTCAGTTGGCTGGTAGTGATGTCATGGAGTATCTATGGGCATGGATCCACAGCCCAGAATGAACCCATGTGAACTGTGGATTTGGGGTCATATCGGTATCCCAGAGTTAATTATAAGGTAACAACACTGAGGGCCACCTTGGAGGCCCCCATACTAAAGGTTTTGTGCCCCATGGGAGCTTGTTGTACTTTCTGCTCAATTCCTACAAACTTATAACTTACAACTTCCCTTAAAATGAATGCTACATATAATGATATTATGCAATAACAACCATATTTGCATCTAGATATTTATAATTCAGGTCATATATTTAACAGACAAAAAAATTCTTGTTCATTGAGACAGTTTCCAATGTTTGATGGCACTAGTCATTTATTTAACACCAATTTGCATGTAGAAACACCTGGGACTCAACAGTTATTTCAAGGAGCAGATGCCTGTGATTCTTATAACCCATCACAAACATACACGCATACACAGTGAGAGAGATGGAGAGAGAGAAAGAGAGAGAGAGAGAGAGAGAGAGAGAGAGAGAGAGAGAGAGAGAGAGAGAGAGAGAGAGAGAGAGAGAGAGAGATTACTACCCCCTACCTGGGCAGCAAGGCAACTGGTTGGTCTCTGCCTCCAGCCATATTCTGAATTTCCTAATTACAGGTGCTGCCCTCCTGACATGCTGATCTTATGTAAGGTCATGTTCTCCATGTAACTGCAAGCTGAGACTAACTTATTCTGACTTGGCCTCCTGGCACCTGTTTGCAAGTTGGTTTAAGTCCCTGATACCTCAACTGATCAACTAACTCCTGTCTGCTTAGTCTTCTGGAAATTTTCCTGAGGACTTCAGCTTTGCACTTTGATTTGATGATCCATTTGTTCCTCTCCTGTCTCCACAAATTCATCAAACATAACCATCGCCATCCTTCCTCTGTACCTGCCACATTTGTCCTTCCTCCCTCCTGAGCTTGGGTCTGTGCCTGCTAGGTGCGCTTCTGGTTTTGACTCTCCTGGGTTTGCCTTAAATGGCTCCTTGTCAGTTGTTCATATGTAGCAGATATACGTGAAGACTCCCATTTCCTACTACAGTGCACTGTAGATCAGAGGTAATATTTTCCTCAGACTCTCACCTACCTTTAGAGCAGGGAAGTTGTATTTTCAACTGGCTCTTTCTCAGTGAGGTCCCTCAAAAACTACCTATGAATATCTTTCTGTGTTCTATTTATGTGCTGGCTCTCAACCAAGTGAACAAAACCTTTCATCTTACTGAATACTTTGTAAACCCACCTCTTCCCCTCTGGGCACTAATCCATTAAGTCAGAATTCTGTCAGCATGTCATCAACCTGGAAGAATGTTCCAGAGCAGATACCCAACAGCATATGATGTACAAAAGAATAAACAGGTGCCGGTGGCTAAGGCCTTGCTGAGCACCTCTGCCGTGGCTCTGAGATTCCCAGCAGTGTCTACGGTGGAAAGTGGCCAGCATTCTGCAGACCAAGTTTGCCCAATTTTCATCTAAAAGCTTGCATGAGGAGTCCCTAGTCCAGGAGATATAGTCACCGTCTAGCCTGAGCAGGTCTCATTCTAAACTGCATTTCATCTGAAAAGGACATCCTTTCCTCTCTACATTTAAATTCTGCATCTATGACTAGAAATGAGTTTTTTCCTCAGTGAAATGATAAAGTGTAGCCTCTAAGGTTTGAGGAAAGCTAATCCTCCATCCCTTGTCATCGTCTGTTGCAGAGGATAGATCCTGTGATAGGAAACATTGATCTGTGGAACACACAGGGATAGGTTCATAGACTCTAATGTTCTTTCCAGTCACTGTGCAAAAGCTATATCATGCAGCTTTCAAATGGACAGATACATGCTCCGGAACATTTTCTTCTGGCACACAATTAGGAAACACGAAAAGTAAATATTTCAATTCCAGTTGAATTTAATTTTTCTACTAGAACACTAAGAAACTACTTTATTTTTTCTTCATATTTTAGTTACTGACATATTTGCTTGATGTAGATTACAAAAAGTCTCAAACTATCACATTTACAGACACATATACACACATTCCTGTATTCACACACATATGTATTCATTAGGACAGAATCAACTAAGTAGACATAATTGTCAGCTCACTATATAGTAAGACAGAACCAAACATCATAAAGAACAAGTGGGGTGTGTGTGTGTGTGTGTGTGTGTGTGTGTGTGTGTGTGTGTAGAAAGGGAGTCTCAGGGCATAAAATGACTGTTTGTTTTTCTCACTGTCTTTCAAATTTTATACTGAAACTGTATTTTCCCTTTGAAACCAGGAACATATAATGTTCCACCGAGTCGTGAGACTTGGACCCTGGCTTCCCCTTTCTCGTGTTCTGTTTTGAGGTTAGGATCCACCATAAATATTAGCATCATCTGGATCCCATTAAATGTAATGGAGCCACAGTTTGAGAAACTAACCTATTTTTTGCCTATTAGTAAATAATATACATTCTTTTTTACACAAATCACTAAAATTCTGAAACACCCTATTTTTTTTTAAAGTGTTTAAAACCATTCCCAGTCTGGTGTGTAAAGTTTTACTTTAATATTTAATACACTGCTTATTTCCATTGTTTTGTTGTAACAGTTATGAGAGTACCTTCGGACGTGAAATGTTTTAAGCATCCATAATTAAAACCTAGTGGGAAAAAGACAATAAAACTTCAAACTAGTTTAGAGCTTCACAGTGACGCTTCCTTGCCAAAGCAAGCAGAGAAGACTTTTGCACTGTTGTGGACTCTGCAGGTGATTAATTCCCAAGGTCCAAGGCTGAAGCAAAGAACATTCCAGGCTCCCAGGGCACCAGTGAAAATGGATTTTCAGTTGTGGGGGAGCTGATGAAGTTGCGGAAGTCCAGATTTGAAAATGGAGACAATTCTGAAACCAAGCCTCAAGCAAGTCATAGCAGGAGAGACAGAGGTAGGTTCTGTAGATTCCCCTGGCGGAGCTGGAGGCTCACGCGGTCCCTGACTTTCCAATGCAGCTCTTTGATGTGGAACACTTCTGATTTCTCCCTGCAGATTCTGTTTCTGCTTTCAGGGGGTAGTGCCAAGCTCAGTTCCAGGTCAGGGGAAAAAGTGTTACCCCAGGAATCCAGGAAAATGAGAAATGGAGTCTAGGGAGGTGTGGGAGACAGAGGTTTGCACACAATTAGGGAAGGAAACCTGGACTTTCCCTGGGAAAAACAAAGCAGACGAAAGTGCGTGCTGTACAGCTACAGAGGTGAATACTAGCAGCCAACCATTGGTCTGAGCGCAGGGTTCACAATGGAGGAGTTGGAGGACAGACTGGAGGAGCTGGGGGGTGGGGGGTTTGCAGCCCCATGGGAAGAACAACAATGTTAGCCAACCAGACACCCCAGGGCTCCCAGGGACTAAGTCCTCAACCAAGGGGTACACATGGTTCCAGCAAAAAGATTGGCAGAGGAATGCCTTGTCGGGCATCGGTGGAAAGAGAGGTTCTTGGTCCTATGAAGGCTCAGTAAATGCCCCAGTGTGGGGAAATCTAGTGGGGGTCATGGGAGTGGGTTGGGTGGAGGAGCATATTCTTGGAGGCAGGAGGTGGGAGGATGGGTTGGGGGTTTTCGGGGAGGGGGAAAACGTGGAAGGGGTATAACATTTGAAATGTAAATGAAGAATATATTCAATTAAAAATATGATAAAAAAATACCAGAAAGATAAAAAGAGAGAGAGAGAGAGAGAGAGAGAGAGAGAGAGAGAGAGAGAAAGGAAATGCATGCTGATTCTTCTCCAGCGCAAAAGCAAAATCCAAGTATGATGTAAGACATCAGAGCAAACGGCCCGAGAACAGCAACCTAGGAACAGACAAAGTGTCTCATAAGGCTGGTGGCTTTCTCTGCCCTTCTGACAGTGATATTTTAGGAATTCGGGAGCCAAGGCTGAGTTAAAAAGGTTTCACAGCTGCAGGTCCCTGTGCATGTTGGAGTTCCTGAGTGTATCCTACAGGTTCCATAGTCACATGCACAAGTGAAAGGTGAAGGGGGGTGGGAAGGCATATCATTCACTATCCAGGTAAATAACACAGAACCTACTTTAGGATTCTTCTATCTCAGTGCAGTGGTGACAAGACCACACAATACAGCAAGTATTACGTGGAGAGCCCCAGGTGTCGGTCAGTCCAAACAGGACAGGTGGCTTGCTTCTGGTTTGTACTCTGCAGCCTCCTCTAGCCACGGAAACTACTGTACCGTTTATTTTCCTTTTTACAAGCATATGCTCTCATTCCTCTGATAAACTATTACATCCAAAGTAAGGATTCCTACTGTGGGTTGTTTTGGTTTGTGTGTGCGTGGTTTTTTTTTTTTTTCTTTTTGGTTTTGTGTTTTTTTTTGTTGTTGTTGTAGGGCTTTTTGTTTGTTGTTTGCTTGTTTGATTTGCATGTTTTAAGACATCACCAGGTAAAAGCCTTATGGATAATACAGTCTTTCCCTCCTGAATCCTGTTCATGAAAATTCATAATGTGCCGTGCAGTAGTGACTTAAGAATACAGAAGTCATTTCTTAATCACCAGAAAGAGATTCATTATGTTACAATGTTCAGGGATTCTGTTTCTGGTTTAGTTGTTGTTTTAATCTGTGATGACAACCATAGCATGTACCACATGCCACACAATCATACAATAACACATGTGACATTTACACGGCTTAGATGATCCAAACATGGGCATGTTTGCCACTCTGGTGATCTGTGGGCAAACCCCATCTTATAGACGATAAAGAAAATTAGCTGCCTCTGTTTACATGGTTACGTACACAGCATACAAAGCTTCCTCCAACCTTTAAAAAACTCTCCAACATTACACCCTTTCTTTTCATTTTTTTCCATTTTTTTGTTTTTGTTTTTTTTCATTTGTTTTGTTTAATTTGTTTGGTTGGTTTGGTTTCAAAAAGAAAGACTCTTTATACAACCTTGGCTGTCCTAGAACTCAAAGCATAGATCAGGCTAGCCTTGAACTCACAGACCTTTACCTGACTCTGCCTCCCAAGTGCTGGGATTAAAGTGTGTGCTACCACCACACTTGGTTCTCTCTCTCTCTCTTTCTCTCTCTCTCTCTCTCTCTCTCTCTCTCTCTCTCTCTCTCTCTCTCTCTCTCTCTCTCTCTCTCTCTCGTCCCTTCCCCCTCTCTCTGTCTGTCTGTCTGCCTCTCTTTATATCCCTCTGTCTCTCTGTCTCTCTGGTGATTACACCATGTTGTGTACAGCAGAATTGAGTCCCAGTTTTCACAGAAAATACACAGCAGGGGCAGGGGGAACTTATTAGTTCTGGTGCCAGACAGAAGACACCCTAATTACAAACATAACTCAAAGAAGCTCTTTAACTAATGAACAAACATTGCAATTGTAATGAGCTTTGGTTGTGTCATGATAAGAAGTTCCTTGAGAATCATTGTGTGTCTGTCTCAATTTCTCTAGCTTCATATGAAGAAAAATAATAACATACACATTTTAGGCACACTGAAAAGTCTGTCCCCTATAGATTCGAGGTTTGAAACACTACTGGGTAGTGACATAGCCTCTTCTTGTGAACCGTTAAGAGCATGCATCCTTGCTGACGTGCTTGTTGCATGTTACAGCTCATGGTGTAGGAGTGCAGTCTCCCTCAAAAGATAGCTTTGAAAGGGGCACACTGGTGCAGCCTCCAAACATAATAGACTGCAGAGCTGCAAAGCAGCTGACATCATATGAGAAAACAGGAGAAATGCTGAATTTGGAAACTGAGTTTCATTAAGAAGTCTTATGTTGGGCTGGAGAGATGACTCAAGGGTTAAGAGCACTGACTGCTCTTCCAGAGGTCTGAGTTCAATTCCTAGCAACCACATCGTGGCTCACAACCATCTGTAATGAGGATCATCTGATGCCTTCTTCCGGTGTGTCTGAAGACAGTAACATTGTACCCACATACATGAAATGAATAAAAATAAATCTTAAAAAAAAAGAAGTCTTGGCCAGAGCTGATCCTTGTGACACAGTGCTCCATACCCAAAAACTGCCCAGAGAAAGTTGATTTCCCAGGAGAAAGGACAAACCCGTGAGCACAGATAAGACTGCAGCTTCTGCTCAGAAAGAACAGCCTGGAACCCTCAGAACACAGGAACTGAGGAGCCTGGGACAGGAGCCTTCCAATTTCCCTCTGTGCCCATAGCAGATCCTGTGCCACAGAGCTACATACCTAAATAGTGCCAGGAGAGAACTGATCTCCCAGGAGTACTGGACACTCAGGCTTGCAGGAGGAAGAATCTACAGTCAGAGACAGTAAGACCAGCTAACACCTGAGATATCCAGATGGTGAGAGGCAAGGGCAAGAACATAAGCAATAGAAAATAAGACTACTTGGCATCATTAGAACCCAGTTCTCCCACCCTAGCAAGCCCTGGATACCCCAACACACCAGAAAAGCAAGACTCTGATTTAAAATCACATCTCATGATGATGATAGAGGACTTTAAGAAGGAAAAGAAGTCTTATGTTAATTTGTGATTAGAAGAGAAAATATCTGAGTTATTCACCCTCAGCTGACTAAATTTCTGGAAAACTTATAAGAAAGGGATGACTACTTTGTTCTTTCTTTAATGCTTATTCTTGATCAGCACATTCAGTCATTTGTGTGTGCACACGTTCTTGCCATGGCCTGTGTGTGCAGGTCAAAGGACAAGTCTGAATGCTTCCTTCAGTCATGTTGGCAAGGAGGTAGAACTTGGGTTGTCAGGCTTGGCCATGCGTCCTAACCTGTGAAGCCATTTCCCAATGCCTACACTGTTCCAAAGCAACTCACATTTGAGTCAACATTGACAATGGCCCTAAGTTTGGTTATTTATTCAATTCTAAATCTTCATCAAGAGATAAAGTTTCAAGAGATAAAGCACCAATTTGAATCATTAAAGATAGAAGAAATTAACTAAACTGAATGTTGTCCTGCCTCTAACACACACACACACACACACACACACACACACACACACACACACACACACACTCCACTTGTCTTCCCCTCACTACCCTCTGGTCTGTACTCCTTATTTAATTCAGGTTCCTTCTCTTTACCACCATGGCATTAATCCATAGCACACCCAGCCTTGTTTCTAAAAGTATTTAAGAGCAATGGGTTCAATCTTGGCTTCAGATTAATTTGGGATAATTGCATAAATTGTTGACAAATAAACATTGAGGACGTTTTTACAACGGATAATCTTGGCAAACCACAGTGGCTTTAAACTTTGCTTTAAATTAAAATTCTCACAGTTTATTATGTGACTTCATGCCAGCATAAGCCTATAAAGCCGTCTTTTATTCAAAAGAATGTTTCCATTTAAAATTTACATTTACAAGGCTAATACCGGCATAGAGCTTTTTCTGTGCATAGACAATATACTGACCAGCAGAGCATAGCTTTATTAGAAAACTGATTCAGAATGCTTAGAATTTGTTTCTGCCAGTTGAGACATTTTTATGCAATGGAATTTTGGGGGTAAAATTCCAAATATTGACAGCATCTTAAAATTACTAGCTACACAGTTTAAAATAAAAAAGTTATGAATGTTCTATCATTCATCTATTTATCTATTTTGAATTTTTATTTCCTTGTTATTAATTTAAATACTATTTTAGGAAGATTTTCTTAACCTCCATTTAGTTTTAAAATATAACTTATTGAAGGTATTTAAAAGGCTTAACATTGAAACCAGGTAGAATGTGATTTCATTTGCAAGGGATGCGTGCCTTCTCCATGCATACTCCATACTCCTAAATCAAATGCCATTTCTCTGAGAACATAAATTATTAATTCTCTCCTTGCAAAGTTTCAAAAGTTTAAGTTTCCAGAAGCTTAAATGTTTAAATATTTCCTCATAAGCGCTGTCTAAAGACTATGAACATACATGTTCTTTATCTTGCTGCTTAAATGATTACAATCTTCAGTATTATGGATGACCTACAGGTTTCTCCAATGATACATTAGGTACTGTGCTAATCATAAAAGAAACAGAGGGGAGAAATAATAATTGCACTGGCCAAGATGAGAACATTTATAACTGATTTCTAAAACTATTTTTTACATTTATTTATGTATTGTGTATATGATATGTGGCCACACACATGCTGAAATGAGTGAGCCATCCTACCATGTGATGCTTCAGTTGAATTTAGGGTGGCAGATTGATTTCAAGTGCCTTTACCCACCACCTAATTGATTCAGATTTCAGCCTGTAGTCTCAACTAATCGAGACATGAAGAGCAAAAGTAACTCTTCTTTTGGGTGAATCTCTTTTCTTTGAGCCTTCTCTGGCCAGGTTCATTGAGACTGACATAGCTTATTCCTAGACATCATGGCATTATGTGGAGTTTTAAGAGCATATGTCAGACCAAACTCTTGTTTTAATATACCTTTAATGTATTCTGTACACAGGGCACAAGTGCTCGAGAGGCTGATGTATAAATCTTGAGATCCTTTTGAAACAGAATAGTACTACAGCGACCACATTAGCTTTGAGTTGGGAGAAGAATGCCCTGAAAGACTGTGTCAGTTGGGAATCACAGTCCCACAGTAACCTAACTAGTAATACTGGTATGTCACCATCACAGTAAATTACAGTAGATGGGTGTGAATGCAGCATGAATTAGATGAAAGTGTTAGGATACACACAATCCAATCCAGTGTGAGTGATGTTAGGGAACTCAATTGTGCGTGGAATACAAACGTGTCAGGAGATACCTTGGTCACAGCCAGAGAAATAATCTAACTCTATGAATACAAACCCCACTGAAACTGTCCTCCTGTGGGTTGTTAAAGGCCTTTGAAGTAAATTTCTCCCAATTTTCTGGATTTGATAGAATATAAAATGACACCCCCCCCATTTTGTCACAGAAATAGAAGACAAATGAAGGCCCTTGATTTTTTTCTTCCCATTGAATTCTTCACACTAATTGAGTTTATGCACATGCCAATCACAGGTACAAATACATATGATACATATGTTACAGTGGTAACACTTTGAAAGAGAAATTGATTAAAATTATCTTCATGTGCCATTTTAGTAAATCAGAAACTATACAGAAATTCTGAAACCACCTTTAACTCCTCACACAGGCACCTGGTTATCATTCTTCACTACCAATGCTCTACAGAGCATTGAAGGCTTCAAGTTTCGTCTTAAGATTTTTACCTTTAGTTGATTTTCTAGAAAAATCTTGATCATCAAGGGGAGAAAATATTGGAATAGTACTTCTTACAAACACCACAAGTCTACTCACACCCTGCCCACAGGCACACATGCACATGCGCACGCGTGTGTTCACAAACACACACACACACATACACACATACACACAAACACACACACAAACACACACAGAGAGAGAGAGAGAGAGAGAGAGAGAGAGAGAGAGAGAATCTACTTGGCCAGTGTCTATTGTGGGTTGTGTTCCATGTTCTGTTCTGTGTTTGGCATGGAACATGGAAGTTTCAGACTTCAGAAGAGCCAAGGACATGCTGGTGACACCTTTGCCTTCTGACTCTTTGGAAATTGCATTTTCCTTGTGGCAGCGCATAAAACCTAAGAGACTGTGACATTTTGAAAAGTAGGCTTAATGCATGCTTCCATGAAAGCACCATTTTATAGTGAGCTTTGTAGTAAACCCTTGCTATTTGACCGTGAAATACAACCATGGAAACTTCTTCAGTTTTGGTGACTGTGACTTGAAATGCCTTGAGATAATTGTGCCAGCCTCTTGAAAATCCTTGAGAGGATTCAATGAAGTCATGTCTAGGATGAGATTAGCACAATGCCTGGCTCAAAGAAGTGCTCATTAATTATGCATAGTATTACACATGAATAGAGAAATAAATTTTAATTTCAGAATGCAGATACCTAACCACCATCAAAACACAACATTTGGGGGAGAGAAGACGTTTCTGTATTATTGATTCAGAAAGAAAGCAAAGTCAAGGCTCCCTCCTCTATTGTCCTTTCCTCTTCTGAATCTACTTGTGGAAGGACTCAGATGTGTCTTTATCTTTCTCATGATTCACTCCATTACTCAATTATTTCTGCTGGAAAAGCCAACCCTTAAAGTTGCTGCTTTCCACATAAATGTGTCTCAACTATATTTAGCTTGCTTGAATCAGCCTAGAGCAGTATATATTTTATAATGTTTATTTCTCCATGATTTCCTTTTTGCCTTTTAAAATAATGAATAGTGACACACGTATGGCAAATATTTATCTTATTAAATCTTAACTTTGTAAATAGTTTAATAATTTACACATGTCCCTAATTCAAAATGCTCATTTGTTTTCAGATTAGCCCAGTTATTGTTATTTAAAGGGAACCCTATGAACTTTGAACAGGAAAGCTGCATATTTGTTGGTTCTTTTAATGGGTCACCCAGTATATTTCAGGCAGAATTACACTTCAAATTTATGTAGATTTTGCCTTCTCCAAAGAGTATTATCTCCAGAACATAGACATATAGTCTCACTTGGCTTAATCCTGACAAATTTTCTAATACCAAAATGTATTTGAACGCCATTTGGTAAATTTAGTCTGTTTGGACCCTGTGCCATCCTGCCACAACAGATTTTAAACTTATTAAATATTTATGTGCATTCTCTAAGGAGTCAGTTTGATTAACCACTTAACCAGGCTCAACTTCCTCTCTCTGTATTCTCACTTCTCACTGTGGCTGATCTTCTGTCATGTGTTTTCTTGTTCCCCTTCTTTTGTACCACTTCCTGTTCTATCTCTCTCAGTATCATACTTTTTTTTTATTTTTCTCACTTTCTCCCTCAATTCTACTGTTCCTACTTCCTCTTTCTGAGTTCTCACTTCCTCTTTTAGTTCTCCTGCATTCTTTCTCCATATTTACAGTTCCTATTTCAGTGGTTCCACTTCCTCACCTTGTTTGTAATCCTCTCTAGGTGTTCTTACTTCCTCTCTTGGTTTTTTACTTCTTGTATCAATGTTTCCATTTCCTCTTCTAATGTTCCCACATCCTCTTTCTCTGATTCCTTGAATCCCTTTCCTGACTATATTCTAATTTAGTACAATACTCAGGTCAATCAAAGCCCATTGACCTTCTCTTTTCTTTGCCTTTCATTTGCTCAAAGTGTGATATGATATCATAGAGAGCAATGTACTGATCAAGGGATATGGAAGTCTACTATAATAATTCAGAATGTTTTGATGATTAGTTTTATAAGTTTATATAATATATGGGAAAAATTCAATCTGTTAAAATTAATTAAAATCAATTAAATTTTACCACATGAAGAATGAAATGTAACCCTGACTAACACACACAGACTATATATATATATTCTCACATCCTCTGCCCTGTAACTCTTCCTATTTTGCTGTTTCTACTTCCTTTCTCTGTGTTCTTACTTCCACTTTTAGTACTACTACTTCCTTTCTTCATGTTTATATTTCCTCTTTCTGTGGAATGTATATATAAAGGGGAATTATTAGAATGGCTTTTAGACTGTGATCCAACTGGATAAAAATGGCTGTCTTAACAACATAATGTCCAAGAATCCAAGAGCTGAACATTTTTTTAGGTGCTTCTCAGGCATTGGATATTCCTCAGGTGAAAATTCTTTGTTTAGCTCTGTACCCCATTTTTTTTTATTTTCTAAGTTTTTTTATTTACATTCCAAATCATTTCCCCTTTCCTGTTTCCTCCCTCCCCGAAAGTCCCATAAGCCCCCTTCCCTCCCTCTTTTCCCCATTCAACCCCCTCTCACTTCTCTGTCCTGGAATTCCCCTACATCCAGTCTTTCCAGGACCAGGGGTCTCTCCTTCCATCTTCTTGGAAATCTATTGATATGTGAATTGTGTCTAGGGTATTCCGAGATTCTGGGTTAATATCCCCTTATCAGTGACTGCATACCATGTGTGTTCTTTTGTGATTGGGTTACCTCCCTAAGGATGATATTTTCAAGTTCTGACCATTTGCCTAGGAATTTCGTGAATTCATTGTTTTTAATTGCAGAGTAGCATTCCATTGTGTAAATATACCACATCTTCTGAATCCATTCCTCCATTGAGGGACACCTGGGTTCTTTCCAGCTTCTGGCTATTATAAATAAGGCTGCTATGAACATAGTGGAGCATGTGTCCTTATTGCATGCAGGTAAAGCCTCTGGGTATATGCCCAGGAGTGGTATAGCCGGATCCTCCAGGAGTGTCATGCCCAGTTTTCTGAGAAACCGCCAGACTGCTTTCCAGAGTGGTTGTACCAGCTTGCAATTCCACCAGCAGCATAGGCTATTCATGTTCTGTTCTGGAAAATTTCCCCTGTGCCCATGTGTCCAAGGCTCTTCCCCAGTTCTTTTTCTATTAGTTTCAGTGTTCTGGTTTTATATGGAGGTCCCTGATCCACTCGGACTTGAGCTTAGTACAAGGAGATAAGAATGGATAGATTTGTATTCTTCTGCATGCTAGCCGCCATTTGAACCAACACCATTTATTGAAACGGTTATCTTTTTTTCCACTGGATGGATTTAGCTCTTTTGTCAAAGATCAAGTGACCATAGGTGTATGGATTCATTGCTGGGTCTACAATTCTATCCCATTGATCTGTCTGTCCCTGTACCAATACCATGCAGTTTTTAACACTATTGCTCTGTAGTACTGCATGAGGTCTAGGATACTGATTCACCCAGGGAAATGCAAATCAAAACAACTCTGAGATTTTACCTCACACAGGTCAGAATGGCTAAGATCAAAAGCTCAGGAGACGGCAGGTACTGGAGAGGTTGTGGAGAAAAAGGAGTACTCCTCCACTGCTGGTGGGATTGCAAGCTTGTACAAAACTCTGGAAATCAGTTTGGTGGTTCCTCAGAAAACTGGGCATAATAGTACCGGAGGACCCTGTTATACCACTCCTGGGCATATACCCAGAGGATTCTCCAGCATGTAATAAGGACACATGCTCCACTATGTTCATAGAAGCCCTATTTATAATAGCCAGAATCTGGAAAGAACCCAGATGTCCCTCAACGGAGGAATGGTTACAGAAAATGTGGTATATATACACAATGGAGTACTATTCAGCCATTAAAAGCAATGAATTCATGAGATTCTTAGACAGATGAATGGAACTGGAAAATATCATCCTGAGTGAGGTAACCCAATCACAAAAGAACACACATGATATGAATTCACTGATAAGTGGATATTAGCCCAGACACTTGGAATACCCAAGACACAATTCACATATCAAATGATGCCCAAGAAGGAGGAAGAATAAAGTATGAATACTTGGGTCCTTTGTAGGAAAGGGTACAAAATATCCACAGAAGGAGATACAGAGACAAAGGGTGGAGCAGAGTCGGAGGGAAAGACCATCCAGAGACTACCCAACCTAGTTAGTGATCCATCCCATATACAGTTACAAAACCCAGACATTATTATCGATGCCCACAAGTGCTTGCTGACTGGAGCCAGATATAGCTGTCACCTGAGAGGCTCTGCTAGTGCATGAGAAATACAGAGGGGGACACTCTCAGCCAGCCATGGAATTGAGCACAAGGTCCCCAGTGGAAGAGCTATAGAAAGGAGCCAAGGAGCTGAAGGTGTTTGCAACATCACAGGAGGAACAACAATATGAGTCACCCAGTACTCCCAGAGCTTACAGGGACAAAGCCATCAACCAAAGAGTACACATGGAGTTATCCATGGCTCCAGACACATGGGCAGCAGAGGAAGGTCTTGTTAGACACCAAAGGGAGGAGAGTCCCTTGGTCCTTGAAAGACTTAATGCTGTAGTGTAGAGGAATACCAGGACAGGGAAGTGGGGAGAATTGATTGGGTAAGGGGAGATGGCTTATGGGATTTTCAGGGGAGGGGGAACCAGGAAAAGGCCCAACATTTTAAATGTAAATAAAGAATATATCTAAAAAAAATAAGAATCCAGGAGCTGATCATTCTTCAGTACACACTACAATCTTGAAGAAGCAGACTAATGCCAGTGAAGGAATGAAGATTCCAGAAAGCAGTCAAAGAGCAAAAGCTTCCTTTTGCCACATCCTCTAAATAGCCTGCAACTTGAATGTATGGCCCAGATTACAGATTAAATATGCATTTTTCCCACCTCAAAAGATGCAGATTAAAAGTTAGTCTCCCCTCATAAAGTGATTTAATTAAAAAACAATCCCTCAAAGGTTTACCCAGTTTCTTGGGTTTTACTTAACTTCAGATGTAGTCAAGTTAATAACCAAAAATGCCCATCACATATCTTTAACAATTCTGTGAGTGATTTGGGAGTCCTAGAGAAGAATGTATTGTGTAAGAAATGAGGTAACGATGTCACAACATGAGAAGCAGGTTTAGTCATCATGGGGGAAGAATGGTGTCCTGGCCTTAAATGACTTTAAAATGTGAGCAGGTTGAGAACAAAATGACAAAACAGTTGCATTTGTATGGACATGCATGCTAACTGATAAAGTGCAGCCCAGGTAGGGTACACTAGTAACAGTTCCAACTGGTACACATGTGCACTAGAATGAAGTAAACTACATGAATAAATAGCCAGAGTGAGAGACATTTTTATCAACATCATACTAGTAGATGAGTTCAAGCAAATGGCGGAAGCTGAATGATCTATTGCCTTTCAACAGACATAGGAACTCATATTAATTTGCACACATTATATAGAATATATGTATATGCATCTACACACACACACACACACACACACACACACACACATATATATAATATGCACATTACATATTCTATGGTTTTGTACTTCCACATATAAACTTCCTTATTTTGTCAACAAAACAAACAAAAATCAAAGAAGCAAAGTGCCATATACCCACATCCTGATTTTAATGCCACAAATGAATTTTTAAAAGAAACAGAGTTCCAGAAAAGTAGTTGTGTCTGAGACAAGTGCACATGATGTACCTGGGGACTCGATTAGAACTTGGAAGTAAAACAGGTCTCAGAACAGATGTCATGATCAAGTATGTTAAAGGGACTCAGAACTTAACCTGTTCAACTTCTTATTTGGTAAATTTCAAAGGCTTTAATCAGAATAGAAAAGGATTTGGCAGGCTGAGGACTGCAAGGGTAAAGTTGGCTTTTGCTATATCATGAAGTTAATGAGCTATAATGAACATTAGACATGTTTCAAAGAACAAACCAAGAATGACAACAATAATAATACTGTTTTAACAAACTATACCAAAGTATTAAATAAATATCAATCTTTTGTAGAATTAAATGGTTAGTTAATAGTTATAGTAGTTGGACTTCATTGTCAATTTGACATAAACTAGAGTTACCTGAGAAGAAGGAACTGCAGTTGAGGCATTACTTCCATCAGCTGAGCTGGTAGAATAACTGAGAGTATTGTCTTCATTGATGATTGCTATAAAAGGGCCAGATAACTGTGTGGAAGGTACCATACCCAGTCAGGAGGATCTATGCCATATATCATATCATATCATATCATATCATATCATATCATATCATATCATATCATATATATTGAATAAATCATGGGGATCAAGCCTGGAAACAGAAAAGCTAGTAAACATTTGAGACATAGATTGCCTAATGACAAAGAATCCCAAATAAATGATATATCCACCCCAACTCTGCAAACACATGCACATAGTGGTGGAATAGATTCCAAGTACTTCAGTTAGAACTGTTTCACTCACTTCACAGACAGGAAGTTCTAAAAGTAACTACAGTAGGGAGAACTAAAACTTCCCTCCACCTGCTCATAGGGATTGTATGCATCATCTCCGCCTATGGTCAGTTTGTCCACATGATACAAAAACTATACAGATACACAAACTATACAGATACACATAATTTGGTCTCTTTCCTATAAAACAAAGACCTTGACTTAATGATGAGAAAATTAATGGGAAAATATGATTTATAGTGATTCTAAAGATATTTGTGCAATACTTCTCAAAACCATCAATGTTATCAAACACAAGACAGGATGCAGTATAGGAACATGGAAATCAGAAGGGGACATCAGATTAAAGTAAAGAAAATGTTTAAACACATGGGAGTTAGTTCACAATAACATGTGATCATTGACCCTGGAATGGTGACAAGCCTACCATGCACACTGTAGATGCCTACAGTAGTGGAAATTGCCTTGATAAAATAGGGGCTAATACAGTATTTTAAATATTTTTAAAATAATAATAATAACAATAAGCTATAATCATGCATAATGATGCACATCTGCAATCTCAACACTCAGAAAGAAAAGGTAGAGGATCAGGGATTCAAATACATCCTCATCGACACAGAAAGTTCAAGACCAGTCCAGGCCATTAAGAGGCCTCACCTCAAAAACTATGAAAGAATCCTGTTTTAGGAACCCACCCAGGCTCTTGTGATTTCTTTTCCCTAAGGTACTTTCCTTCTACCAATAGCCTGATCACACCTGTATTTAAATTTCTTCCTTATCTGCCACCTTTCTATTAACAGTATAAATTAAATAAAAATGAACAAATTTATATTAAAATCCTATTGAGTGGACAAGGGTAAGAAACAAATCTCTACAGTAATATGATTACTTGAAAGTCGTGATTTTTATCTCCAGGAAAATACTCTAGTTGGACAGGAAGAGGAGGGATATTCCTACAATATGACTCGGAGGCTACATCAGATAGAGTATAATATATATTTACAAGTTCCTGTATTTTTATAAGAGGAATGCTATTTTCAAGTTTAAAATAAACAAAGGTATTAACTTCAGCTTCTAAAGAGTTCATTGAGTGATCTCAGATTCAATCTCTCAGTCTTTGTTTAAAAAAAATCTGAGAAAATACTGTTATTCATCACTTGACAAGGATGGACTGAAGCAATTTTATGTTTGATGAAGTGTTAGGAGCCACAATAACACACTTGGGAGAGATGGACACAAACATAATCGTTTCCAGGTCAGCTATTGCATTTTCCAACTTCGACCTGCAGAAGACAACATATGTAATGAGATTGGAAAATCTTTTTTATTATTATTAGATATATTCTTTATTGACATTTCAAATGATTTCCCCCTTTCCTGGTCCCCTCTCCCCAAAAGTTCCATAAGCTATCTCCCCTCCCCCATTTCCCCAATCAACCCCCTCTCGCTTCCCTGCCCTGGTATTCCCCTACACTGCTGCATCGAGCCATTCCATCACCAGGGACCTCTCCTCCCTTTGATGGCCAACAAGGTCATCCTCTGCTACCTATGTGTCTGGAGTCATGGGTAAGGACATGTGTACTATCTGGTTGATGTTTTTGTCCCTGGGAGATCTGGGTGTTCTGGGTGGCTCATATCGTTGTTCCTCCTAAGGCACTGCAAACCCCTTCAGCTCACTTATATTTGGCTCCAACTATTTCTTAGATACTGTGTATGTGGATAAGGATGATGGTATTTTTTTTGGTGGATCCCCAGGGTCTCACTACCATCTGTTGAAATGACTCTTTTCCATATACTCAACCTATAATGCTGTAGACAGTCCTTTAATGAGAGTGTGCGTGAGGATGCTCATGGATGCTCGGCTGTGCTTCCCTGTCTTCAGTGCCCATCTTATGCCAAGGTCAGAGCAAGTGTGGGTATTGTCAGCTTGCTAACCAAGTTCTTAGTTTTAATATGATTTGGGCTACTCAAAGCCCTTTGCATTTCCATGTAAACTCTAAGTGCATATTGTTGATTTCTGAAAAATAACACTCTAGAATTTTGATGAGCCTCACAATGAATTTATAAACTCATTTAGAAAGAAATGCACTGAATACATCTTGTCAGATTCATGAAAGTAGATTCTCCCATTTGCTCATATTTTCTTTAATTTCTCACCATGATAGTTTTATATCTTACCATACATATATTACAGTTCACTTCTTCAATGTACTTATAAATATGTTGCTGTCTTTTGTGCTGTAATGAACAGAATTCTTTTCTTTCCTTTGTTAACATATTCTTTGATAGGATTTAGAAGCATAAATCATTTTCATGTGCACCCTTAGTTTTCAAACTCCATAACTTACTTATTAGATTTAGAAAATATGTTTGTGTATCCACCAGATAATTTAATCAAGGGATCATGTGCTCCACCCAAAGACAATTTTCTTTCCTTTATCTGTCTTCAAGTCCTTTGTTCTGTCTCCTTCTCCTTCCTGCTGTCTTTTTCCCTGACACCCTCATACATTCACCTCAAACTAAAGTTTAAATTAAATTCATGACATTTTGTCTTGATTTCTTCAAGAAAAACAGAATAATTTCTTGCTCTACACTGGATGTGGGTTTAGTTTCAGGTTGTTCTCTGATGCCTTCCTATTTAGAAATTAGTGTCACTTTTAGAAACTCTTGCCATTTTTGTCAACTGTCTTTGCCTGCTAAGAAAAGACTGCACTTCTCTTCTTTTCCTGTTTGGATGCAGAACACATTGACTCTTTATAATGATAGAATTATAACTAGGCTATGGTGTATAAACTCTTAAAATATTTCCATATTTAAATATTTAATCTTGATTTTCATATCTGCATTTATGGAGAAAAATATGCTGCCGCTAGTTTTCTTATGGTACATTTGTCAATCTAACAGTAACTTCAGAGAATGAGTACAGAAGCAATTCCACCTCAATTTCCATTTTCTCTGACTTCAGAATGCATTTTTGAAGTATTAAAGACACTTCCATCCTAACTATTTGAAAAACAGCTCACCAGTAAATACATCTGTGTCTAGACATTCCTTATAAAGTTATTTTAATTGCCAGACAAATTTAATTATTGGTAGTTATTTCAATACGTGTTCTTTATAAAAAGTGTGTGTGTGTGTGTGTTCACATGTGAGTGTAGAATCGCACTTGGAAGTCAGAGAATAAATTCCTGGTGTGTTCTTTCTCCTTGGCCATGTTTAAGACAGACTCTAGGTTGTGTGCATGAGGGTGTCTGGCCTCTGAGTGCTCAGGGTTCTTCTGGGTCCAATCCCATTTAACTGCAGAAGCACTGCACTTACAGATGAGCAGAGAAGCATCCAGCCGTGCACAGTCTTGTGGATACAAACTCTGGTCCTCACACTTGTGTGCAAGCACTTTGTGTACACCGCATTCTCCCAGCCTTGAATTCTGTTCTAACAATGTAGTGTTTTCCTTATGTGTGACTGAAATAACGGGCATGAAAGCTACAGAAGCATTATATTGTGATTCTTTTTATGAAGCAGAATGCTGTGCTACATGCTTCATTGCAAATTACAGCTGAGGGCATGCAGACTCTTGCTCTCATCATATTAGAGTTTTACAGTCCAACACCATCACTTAATTTCTCCTGCTTTTTAAATGTAAAGGGAAGTATAAATTTATCTGTGAAATGCAAGAGCTGTATGAGAGTGTTAGACATTCAGATTGTATCACAACAATCTTACCAATCGTACACTTTAAAATTTACTCTGTGCTATTATATATATATATTGATATTTAGAACATTAAGGTATAAAATATAGTCACTAAAACAGTGAGATGTCTCACTGGTTAATGATAACTGCCACCTAGCCTGATAACCAGAGTTTGATCGGTTACCCACATTGTTGAAAGAGATAATCAAATGATTTCTCTAAGTTGTCCTCTGAATTCACATATTCCATGACATATGTGTCCCCATGAGAAATAAAATGTAATGTTTTGTTTCTAAAAACCAAACATCTACCACTAAGAGATATTCTTGACTAAACATCTGTATTATAGTAGTTAAGATATTTTATATCTATATCTTTAAATGTACTGAGTTTTGTGATGTTGCATGCTTTCATGATTGAGCTAACTGTTTCTAAGTTTCTGATTAACAGTCAATCCTGCTTGAGCCTTAATTGCTTATTCTGCCTTATCCTAAAAATATACATGAGAATAGCTTCTCTACATTAAACTCACTGATGTCATAAAAAGCTCTGCGACAAAGGAAATTCTATAATTGAGAAGAGTTAGGACAGAACTATAAGGGAGAAAATATGGAGGACTACTGGGCTGCTGCCTTAATCACGGGTCATGCTCAGATGGCTTTCTTACATAGCCTAGGACCTGCCTAAGGATAGCACCACCTACACTGGGATGAGTCATCCCACATCAATTCACAATCCAAACAATCCCCACAGACAGCCCCATACACCTTATGGTCATCTTGACAGTTCCTCAAGTGAGACTTATTTCTCGTGTGGGTCTCATCTGTGTCAAGGTGACAGCTAAGGATATCTATGACACTTTTGTAGGTAACAGGCTATTTTAAGTTTTGAAACAATTAGAACTATTGAAAATGTAATAGGGCACTTTTATTCATCCTAACTTTGAATATTTCTCTGCCCTTTGAACTCTGTCATCCTCAGTGGTGTCAGATGGTTAAGGTAGCTTCTCTGCCCTTGGCTGTTCCCATCTCCGTGTGTAGTGGGTCTCACACTCCTCAGCTTCCCACACCTTGTACCTTAGAAGAAACTCAAATAAGGACACATGCTCCTCCATGCTGACGACTTCTGACCTCAAATCTAAGTACCACATGTTGATCATTTCATATGTCCCTGGAATTCTTGGAACCGCTACTATTATTTTCACAAAATATTTTAAGGATGGTTCTAATAATTATCACTTTTGTGATCCCTCTCATGCCCTGCACTTATCGTGGGCTCTCTGGGGAATGTGCTACAATTGAGTTCCTCGTCAAGGAAGACGTTGCTGTATACTTTCAGCCAAAGAGTGTTGCACATAGAGTTTAACATACAGCTATCTCTGGGACTCTCTAATAACAAAGCAGACTTTTGGAAGTTAAATGATTAAAATATAAGCAATAAGGAGTTGAAGTTGACTGGAAACGTAAAATGAAAAATCATTATTTTCAACATGATACTTTCTCTCTCTCTCTCTCTCTCTCTCTCTCTCTCTCTCTCTCTCTCTCTTTCTGGTTGCACACTTTTATCAGTTTATATAAAAATCAACCTCTTCTGTGACTATAAAATACAGTAAGTTTTCCATGACCAGTAAGGAAAAGCAAAGGTTTAATTTTTATGAAGTTGTAACAACAGAATGAATATGGCCAAATTGTAGACTTTTTGTTTTTATCTTTTTGCAATTTTTAATTTTATGTTTATGTGAAGGTCCCTGCATATATGTCTGTGTACCATGTGTACACAAATGCCTTTGGAGACCAAAAAAGAGTGTTGAATACATTAGAATAGGAGTTTCAATTGTGAAGCACCATGTGGATGCTGGAAACTGAACCTGCATTCTCTGCATGAACAGCAAGTGTTCTTAGCCACTGACCTCTTCTGCAGTCTCCCTGAATTATATCTTTTGTTAAAACCAAATCATTAGATGAATGAATGCTTATAATATCAACTGAAATCTCATCTCTTTGCTGAGTAAAGTTTCCTTATACAGACCTTTATTTATAAAGCAAACAGTGGATGAACAATGTGTGCTTAATTCTGAGATAGTTCCTAAACATAAATGGTCAATAAATTAGATTTTGTTCATTCTGACCAATTTTGTTCAGTTCTAAGAGATCTAAAAATATTAGATTCTTAAAATAGGAGTACAGTAGTAGAGCAATGCAGTGGGCTAGAGGTGGCTAAACTTATGAGACTATAAAAATCAGTGGAAACTTTTAGATCAAAATAATAGTTAAGTTGTGAGTGAGAATCAGGATGGACCTGTGAGTCAAGAGGAAAGGACTCTAAACAACATGGAGGTTAAGACTATGGCCTGAAGATACATGATCTGATGTGAATGGTTATGTCTGTGTCTTTCTACAATGTCAGAACTTACAGAATAACAATAAAGTCATATAATGAGTTCATGTCATTGGCCCTACTTTGCCAAATAGTTCTAATTTCCCTTCATAGGTAATTCTTGGCAAAAATGTTTCTTTTATTCCAATCTTGACTTCCAGATCAATATAAATATTATATAGATGTACATACGTATGTATGTATGTATGTATGCAAATTCATGCCACAGTATAATTATAAGTAATATCAACTATCTATATCTCCCCATCTATTTATCATCATCCGTTACCTTCCTGTAGGTCAAAAAATGACTACAATGTATTGCAGATGCCACAGCAGAGTTCAAAAAGCTCAGAGGCCTTGTTGGAGGTTAAAGGGAGTGTCTCTGTAGGAAACTGAGCCTTTCTAAAGAGTTCCTTCTGATGCAGAGTGAGCCACAAGGTCACTGGCTTGAGCTGAGTTCTGAGGTTAAGCCAAGCTGCAGAAGTGAAGTGGATTGTCAGAGCAGTCCCAGCAGTCTATTTCAGCAGTGGAAATAAGTGAGCTGAGGGTCTAAGAACCTGGGATAGTTTCTGCACCTATAGGCTCCTTGATATGCACACACACACACACACACACACACACACACACACACACACACACACACAGTAATGAGAATGCAGGTTGATGAGGACCATTATCTAACTTGTAATTGATGATGAGCAAATTGCACCTTTTTGCAGTCTGATATGTATGAGTTTTATAGCTTATATTTTTATACAGTTTTATTATACCCTTGTGTCCATACAATCCTGACACTACTTAGTAAGTTTGTAAAGCTTACTAAAGAAGAAACCAGAGGAAGAAGAAAAATGACAAATTTGTGCTTACTGCTTTGAACCAGAAGCTAACAGAATCCACACAATGTCCTAAATTAATGAATGGGCTCCCAGCACAAATGCTTTTGACTTCCCAGAGAAAGTCTAAGTGGGGACCTGGAAGCCCTTGATCTCATGTAATTTAGATGACATAGGAAAAGTGGAAAGTTTCCTGACTAGAATCATAAAAGAATCCAGACTTGAAGATGGAATTTCCCAACTAGTTTCTCCTTCAGAGACCAGCTGGCAGAGAGTACTGCCAAAGCTGAGAACTAAATGATGCACTAACTGACCTTGTGTGTGCCCTGAGATGACCAGTCAGACACCAAAGCAGAAAAAAAGAGATGGTGGGCAGGCCCCAGAACGAATGCTTGTGAAGGAATGCTTTCCATTCACTGCCACCAAAGTCTCCCAAGTAGAAGGTTTACCTGGAAATTTCAGTCTAGATATTGGTATTTTAAAATATTGACAATTATTTGTAAGGTTTAATTTTTTAAAAATGTATGCTAAACTGTGTGAGCATATGTGTGTGATTTTATGCACATGAAGGCAGGTGTCTTTGATGTCCTTGAGCAGATATCATATTCTCTGGAGCGTGGAACCCTGGAGGTCTTGAGCCATCTGACACAGATGAACTCAAGGGATCTGAACTCTGGTTCTCTGCAAAAGTGGTACACACTCTTGAAACCAAGCCAACTCCCTTGACAATTGCTTTTACAAAAAGAATATGAATCCCAGGCAAAACACTTCCCGGTCATATCATATTTAAAAATAAAATGAGAGAAAAACAACTAGGGATCCATATGTCTACAGACATCGACAAAGAGATCCATCCTCCAGAGGAAACAACTCTCTGTCTACAACCAAGAAGTGATAAGTTGTGGGACGAGACTCTAATTGGAAAGGCCTGAAACATCAAGCCACCTGTGTTGACACTGGACACACTGGCCTTAAGGTCTCCTGTTGCTGACTGCCCATCTTCATCAAATAAGATTTATTCTGTTCCCACATATACAAACCCTGCTGATAATCTTACTAGTAAATGGCGGAGGTAGTTAGCCTTTCTCAGAAAGACGTATCATTTGTGGTTTAACATTTTTATCTTTCCAAAATATTATTTAAGGAACACATTCATCCATCTCTTTTTACTTTCAGATATTCTCCCCCGTAAATAGCACTGCCATAGATTCTTATTGGAGAGTTGTCTCGATAAGACTTTGCAAATGTGCCAACGAGAACAGGATGCAGTTGCCAGGATCTGTGTAACTGGAATGACAGAAGCACATTTATTTCTGAGTGGTTTATTGGATAGAAGTCAAACACTATATTGACTTGGCTCTACAAGAGATTCGCTTATGCACCCTGTTGGATATTATGCTCTCTTGGCAAACATCAAGTGCTAACTCTTCTCCCTTGGGAAGGAAGTCTATCCTGCCAGAGTCGAAGGGTGGACACGATAACCTCACAGGTATTTTTTTAACCATGCCTACTGTGATTTGAGATGAATAGAAAGCTAGTGCTTTTTACATATTTCATTTAAAAATGATTTGCTATAAATTGTCTTAAATATAGCCAATAAATATACATCTTTGCTTTAACACATGCAGTGTTGAATTTCCGCAGTGTTCTGAAAAATGTCTCCCAGTTATGTTTGGCTTTGTTATAAAATCTTCAGGGAGAACTTAAGAAAGCCAGCATTCTGTGCATTTCATAGAGAATGTCAGCTTTGCTTCATTTCATAGAGGAGAATGTTTTCTCAGTAATTGTATCAATATATTTTGTCACTGGTATATATATATATATATATATATATATATATATATATATATATATATATATATATATATCCCTTTTTATAATTTAACTAACTCCATAATTTACAAACATTGTCATAATCTATCTTTACCTATAAAATTTAATAAGCAATAATTGAAAACAATTGAGAATGCTTTGCATTTTAATTTTTGTTGCATACTCTTTCTTGATCAAATATACTTGTCATTAAAACCAGCCTTGCATTTGTTGAGTTAAAAATATGAATTTTTTGCAAACTTTAACATATATAATACAATTAAATATGTATAAATGTGATAATCTGCTATGTTTGTGTATGTCTCTCTTCTCTGTGTTAGTAGGCACGTGGAATTTGTTACAAAAGTTGTTTTTTTAGGTGGAGGACATGACATAGAATAAGTTGCCTCCAAATGACAGAAAAGTGAAGGTGTCATCCTTTTTTTTCTTTCCACCTGAAGAAGCCACTCTCTTCTCAGCGTGGAAAGATCTCTGTTCTGTTCTAGTCTGTGAGAACAATGAAGGTTCTCACACTACCCATGCTCCTGAAGAAGTCCATTCTGAGTGATAAATGGAACTGCTGGCCTGATGTGTGTCACACAGAATTCTGAACATTTTCTTTGAGGAACACCAGAGGATCACTGCCCAAGTCGTCCTTGCATGGCATCTGGCGGTCTTTGTGGAAAATCTGGATGCTTCCCATTCAAAGTGTTGAAAAATTGCTCTCCAGTCAAACCAAAGAGCACAGCTTAGAGGAGGGGGTTATGGTCCTTAAAGGAAAACCTGAGCTTCAGGACAGCTTCAGATCCCTTGCATTGTATGTAACAGTCACCCAAGCTCACTAAAATGCAGAACATCTTTCTTCTTTTCTGTGTAGTTTTAGCCCTGATTCAGCACAGGTGATCAATTTCCGGGTGCATGTTGAACCTGGGGTTCATCGAATCCACACAAATTTGCTCTCTTAGGATGCAACCATGCTTTCCTGGGGTCTCCCTTGACCCCTGGAACTCTGTGCAATATGTAGTCATATTCTATTCTGCACAGAGTAATGATTCTTTCTTTGAAATGACCGTCAAAAGTAAAGCTGAAATCTAAAATGTGTTCTTTCTAAACCTAGAAAACAGTTGTGAACTGGAAAGCTGCTCTGAAGTGCTAGTAATAAGGTGAGCTTCAGGACAGTCTGTACTATACATAATTCAGCAACACTGCTCTAACCTGAGTTTTTGTATTCTTCATAGTAAACTATGACTGTTTTTTCTCATTCTGATCTTTGACTCTTATTCCACAAAGTTCTGTGAAAATATCCTCATTAACCTGAGTTAAACTCTACAATTTGAAAACACTTTATTGTGGTTCTGCCTAAAGCAGCCACAAGGAAATAATTTGAGAATATTGCTTATTATCTATTGTGTTATAACATAGTCAAGCCGGAAGTATCATTCCAGGATAGCTTGTGTTGGGAGTTGGCCTAGTGTTCTGTATACAAATGTCCAATTCTGAACCTGGCGATCTGGTTGCTACCCAGACAAGTAAATTCTCATGTACACTGGTATAAACCTTGCTCCCCAATTTAACATTAATTGGTTTGTAAAAGGTGTGAGCCTGTGATTGGATAGGAGAGAGAGAGAAAATAAGGATTGAGGATTGAGTGAGGGGCCTCAGGGAAGACCAGAAGAGAGAAGTAAGAGAATAGAGAGAGGACGAGGCCATCATGAGACCAGATGAACCATGAGCACATGGCCAGGAGGAATCATCCAGAGGATAGGCCGATGGAGCAAAAGCAGCCTGGGTGAGACTCAAACTGAAAGTAACAAGGACCATATGGTTTGCAAATAGGTGAGAATATCATAGAACCTGCCCAATCTTGGTTTGCACCTAGTAAATAAATAAATAAATTACTGGGATTTTGTGTCCTTTACATGGGCTAGCTAAAACCTATAATCCATTTACAAGCAGGGGATGCGTCATATAGGCAATGGAAGTGTTGCAATTCCATCAAACTCAACCACTCTTATTTTAAGTCATCGTTGAGTTGTAGACACTTATGCAGGATTTCCTGTGAGATCCCATATGCCTTCAAAGTCTCCTTTTTCTGCCTCAACTTTCACTATAAATTTTTAGTCAAAATAGTTACATAGATATGAAAACATAAGCAGATTCAACAATTGATTAAATATTAGAAATATGTACCACAACCATGAAGACAAAATGAAACCATATTATTCAAATCAAACAACCTTTTGAATCAAAGAATCACCATTCATATTTTTCAAGGATTTGATAAATTATCTGTTCTTGTAGTTAATACGCATCAAATTTGATGATTCTGGAAATCAGAAGCTGGAGTTTGTAAAGTCAAGACTCTGTCTAGGCTAAGGCAGATAGACCACTTGAGGTCACCTTTTCTACAGAAAACTATATTCTCACATATTGCTGTAATTTAACACACAATTACTTCCTTAATTTATTCAATGGTCAGGATAATTCATTTAACATAATTAAGATAAGGGTTATAGGACAGTGATTCTCAACTTCCCTATTGCTGAGACCCTTTAACACAGTTCCTCACATTTTGGTGACCCCCAACTATAAAACTATTTTTGCTGCTACTTTGTAAATGTAATTTGGCTACTGTTATGAGTTGTAATATAAATATCTGATATGCAGGATGCCTGATATATGATGCCGAAGGGGTCGTGAACCCCAGGTTAAGAATGGTTGCAATAGAGATTATCATGAATATTTTGGAAATTCAGATGAGGAAGCAAACCCCAAGAATTAGGATCATTTCTGTCTCAGGTAGAAGCTGTCCCTGCCTCTGTATGTGATATATAACATTCACAGAGTTGATCCCAGCTGAAACTCAAGGTAACTGACCTGCTTTTAAATAAGCACATGGGATCACTTTCTTTTTTTTTTTCTTTTTTTTTAACCAGGGATCACTTTCTTTACTGATTAATATCTTTATTGGCAATATTGTGAAATGAAAATTGTTATAATTCATTAAAACTCTTCTAAACATTTATCTCCATTTTTCTCATAGAAAAATACTGCAGTATTAATTCTTGGATACATGATGTGTATGTTGTGTGTAGGGGGGGTTAGGGTTGCATATTCACAACCAAAATTATTTCTTGAGTTTTTATAATTTAGAATTGGTGTATATGTAGAAAATTAGATGCTATACACTGGCCAGAAAGTCCTCAAGAAAGTGGGTCTATGGTCTAAAACCTAACCCTGTGTTTCTCATTGTGATATCTTTCAAAAACACTACTAGCATTACTTACTAAAAGAGAATGGCATTATTAATTTAAATTATTTTCTATTTTTATTCATCTGTATTTCTATATTAAATAAGAAGTTACTTCCTGGAGTTCATTTTACACAAGACTACTTACTCCTTCTATGGTTACATTGTTAACGTTAAATAGGTTCTATTTTATTACCATAGTAATGCTCTTAAGCACTTACCCAGTATACTAAAATGACAGCAGGTTTCACTTATTTTCAGATTGCTTGCATTGTGTGAGTGCCGCAGAGTGGGTTTGATCATCTTCAGTCTTCACTATTCTTCTTCATTGTTCCTAAGATTAGCCATTATTTTTACTGGAAGTTATGTCTGTGTAATTAGGTGAGAAAGCTGTGATGTTCATGTGCATGTCTGCACTGGCTGAGCTTCCCATCAAGGTCATCCCCTGAACGCTGCTTGTTTCACACAACAGCTCATTTCTCAGAGAATCATAGGTAGGACAGTCTGGCTGGATGCTTAAGTTCATGACTGACATTACTGTGAGCTGTGAGCCAAATGCAACACCTGTCCAGAATCACAAATTTTGAGGAGTCAGGAAAGTCTGTGATATTAAGGTTACTGTAACTGAGAAGTTGAAGGCAGAGTCACCATAAAGATGTTGGATCCAGGGCCATGTGTAAGTTGTGGAAACATGTAGCCACGATGCTCACAACCTCTCCCTATATTCCCACCTACCATCTAGGTGCTGTTCGGCCATCCTAGTGCCCATTAGTGTAGTTGCAGGAAGTTACTAGAGTGTTCTTTGAGACGTATCTACCCTTCCCACAAAATCAGTGAGTTACAGTGGGCTATCAAATATTTTCAGCATTCCACATTTTTATGGGAAGACAATTAAGATCTGTTTAAATCAGTTTTGTTTATGTCCCAAGGAATTCATTCACTAAATTCCAGTAGTTATTCTCATTTTCTGTCTCCCAGAGTATATTTTTAAATTGCCATTTATTTATTTATATCTCAAACGTTGCCTCCATCCAATCCCGACTCCACAGAGACCCTCTCCTCCCCCTTCCCTTCTCCTCTGAGAAGGTAGGGCCCCCTTAATTTTCTCCCTACCCTGGCACATCACATTCTCTCCCTCTGAGGCCAAATAGGGCAGACCTTTTGGATAATGGATACCACAGTCAGGCAACAGCTTTAGAGAGAGCCTCTGATCCAGTTGCATGGAGATTGATCTGCCTTTCTTCTACATTTGTGCCAGGGGCCTCATTCCAGCCCAAGTGTGTTCTTTGGTTGATGGCCCAGCCCCGAGAGCCCCCAGAGGTCTAGTTTAGTTAATATTCTTGGTCCTCCTGTGGGGTTTCCATTCTGTTCAGGACCTTCAATCCTTTTCCCAACTCTTCCATAAGAGTTCCTGACCCCCATGCAATGTTTGACCGGGTAACTGTTTCAGTCTGCTGCTGGGTAGAGCCTCTCAGAGGACAGTTATACTAGGCTCCTGTCTGCAAGCATAACAGAGCATTATTAATAATATCAAAGATTAGTACTTTCCCATAGGATAGGTTTTAAGTTGGGCTGGATATCAGTTGGCATTCCTTCTGTCTCTGCTCCTTCTTGGTCACTGCATTTCTTTTAGGCAGGACAAATTTTGGGTTTGGGAAAGTATTGTGGATGGTTTGGTGTCCTTATCCCTCCACTGGAGATTCTGCCGGGGTATAGGAGGTGGCCTTTTAGGGTTATGTGTCCCCACTGTTAGGCATCTTAGCTAAGGTCACCCACATTGACTCCTGGGACCCACACCAATCACAGGTCTCTGGGACTTCCTAAAGGTTCCACCTGCCTGGGAAACTGGATTTCCATTCATTCTCTTGGCCCCCTAACATCCTGGTCCTCTCTCCTGTCTCTCCTTGCATCTGATCTTGACCCCTCCATTCCTTTCCTCATCTTCCCTCCCACCCATTTCTCTTCCTCCCTCTGCCTCCTATGACTATTTTATTCCCTTTCCTAAGTGTGATTAAAGCATCCTCGCTTGAGACATCCTTTTTGTTTAACTTTTTTGGGTCTATGGATTGTATTATAGATATTCTGTACCATATTGCTAATATCCACTTATCATTGATTACATACCATGCTTATCCTTTTGTGTTGGGGATACCTTACTCAGGATGATATTTTCTAGTTCCATCTACTTGCCTGCAAAATTCGTGATGTCCTTGTTTTTCATAGCTGAAGAGTAGTATTCCATTGCATAAACAAAACACATTTTCTGTTCACATTCTTCAGTTAAACAACATCTGGGTTGTTTCCAGCTTCTGACTATTGCAAATAAGGCCACTATAAACACTGTGGAGCACGTGTCCTTGTGATATCGTGGAATATCTTTTGGGTATATGCCCAGAAGCAGTGTAGCTGGGTCTATAGGAAGAACTATTTCCAATTTTCTGAGAAACTGCCAGATTGATTTCCAGAGGGGTTGTATAAGTTTGCAATTCTACCAGAATTTGAGGGTATTCCCTTCTCCATATCCTTACTAACATCTACTATCACTTGAATTTTTATCTCAATTATTCTTATTGGTTTAAATTGCTTTTACAAAACCATGTAAGTGGCCAGTGGCAGAAGAGAAAAATGGCCATGTGGTTATTCTAAAACCTAAACAATTGGAGAGTGACATTTTCCTGCTAAAAATACAACCTGCCTATGAGTAGCTGCAATGCTTTTGGAAGTGGTGGGTGAAAAGTGCCACAAAACATGATGTATGTCACAGTTGGTCTCCTGGACAGTTGTCCTGGTGCACACAGGTACAGCATCTCTGCATGCAGTGTGTGGAAAATCCAGGATCCTGCACTGAATGTGGGGTCCTCCAGGATCCTTAGTTCAGATCAACTAAAGGAGACATGAAAACTAGCTCCCTGAATAGTGTAACAGAAATTATCTCTGGCACTGAGGATCAGCCAGAGCCACAGGCTCATAAATCAGTGACATTATTGGGACACACTTATTGAAACTAGTATCAATCTTGCAAAAGCCATGGTATTTGTGTTAAACATTCCACAAAAGACTTACATTTTTAGAAAATCATGTACATAGAGTAATGTGTCACAGAAAACCTTATTCTTGTTATAATTCTATGCTTGCCTTTATATAGGTTCATAGCTATTTGGTGTGTGTGTGTGTGTGTGTGTGTGTGTGTGAGTGTGTGATGCATGTGTGTGCATGCCTTCAGATATGAATATGTTTTGCAATAATCATATAATATCATACTTATGCAACAGTCAAGAGACTTGTTTTTTCTTGTAATGAAATGTAATAAACATTAGCTAATATATGCTGTGTTTTGACATCTGCAGAATGTCCATCTTTCGATAAATTCCTCTTGAAAAAGTCTAAGAGACATTCTTTAGGCATGTCTCATTTATGTTCCAGCTGTTCCCAACTCCAATCAGATTTATAATCATCATTAACTACCACAGAATATATTAGTTATAACATACTTGAACATGTATGTACTCTCTCTTTGGTCACATTCACCCCTGCTTTCTCTCTCTTGTCCACCCTTTCCCACTGGTCTCCACCCATCAGCCTTCACCCCTTTCTACTCTCATGTCATTAAAGACAATATAGGTTTCACATGTGGAGAAAGCATCATATCTGTTTTTGAGAATGTCTCTTACTTTGTTGAAATGAGTGTCTCAGTTTCCATCCATTTTCCTGTAAATGACATTTTTCATCTTTATTCCTGGCTCCTGATCCAGATGTGTTTGCAAACATGTTCTTCATCCACTCTCTGATGCTGAAGAAGACATATGTTCATTTCCTTGACTTATCTACTGTGAAGAATGCCCCAACTGAACACAAATACATAGGCATCACTACCACATGCTGACTTAAATGCCTAAGGATTGATACAAAAGAGTGGTATAGTTGGGTGGTCCAGTAATCCTCTCATAGTAGAATCAACACACTGATTTCCAGAAAAATTGCTCCAATTTCTACTTCATTAGCACTGTGGTGATCCTTTCCCCAATAACCCTCTCAGCATTTGGTGCTGTTGGTAGCTTTTGATAGAAGCTGTTCCTCGAGGCACTCCGCCATCTTTGCTCCAGCGGCCAGGTAGTTGGGACTGCCAGGCTCAGAGACAGTCAGGCATAATATCACTTGTGTCTCGGGTGGCTTGTGTGTAAGCTGCTCCCAAGAGCTGGGCAGATCTGCAGTAACCAGCGTGCCAGCTCTGCTGTGGGAGTGAGGGATAGTTTCAGAACCCTTTTACACTCATGTGATGGCTAAAGATGTTGGGTGTATTTTCTCTATTTATGATATTTCATTTGCTTTGTGTACTGATTATATCATATGTGATTTGAATGTTTAATTCCTTTTTACTTAAAGAATTCTTCACTACCTTAATAAGAGTGGACACCCTTGATTTGTTTGGTTTTAGGGAACTTACTTTCTCATACTTTCCCACATTTAGTATAATGCTGACTAGTGGTTTTCCATATATAGTTTTATTGTATTCAGATAACTTTCTTTTTGGTTCATAGCTTCTTCATGGCTTTTACAATTTTTACAATGCTGCCTCCTGTTAAAAGAGGTTTATACATTAGTCCTGGCAGTCTTATACTCTTTATACTCAATCCAATTTGTGTGTTGTATTAGGTGAATTGACCTGTATATGTTAGATGATTTATCCATCACTAGAATGAGACTCTTAAAGCACTTGGAGTATAGACAAGTGATCTTTTTAATCAGATGTTGGAAACAAGGAACTAATATTAATCCATATGTGTACTAAAATTTAACAAAAATGAATCTTAATGTTTAAAATTTATTCAACCAAAATAATGAATGCAAGATTAATTTATTTTTATATTTGTCAAGAAAAGAAAATTAGAAATTAAAGTTGTCATACATGGTAGAAGTTTGTGTTTTGGTGTCTCATATCCATAGCTTCAGCCCCTTCAGACCTCAACTTCCTACCCTTTACATATTCAAAGGTTTCTCTTGAATACCTCCACTCTGACCTTGAGGTGCATACAATCTCCACAAAGACCTTGCCTTGACTATATTTTGTCCTAGATATTGAAAGTAATGTGGTTCAAGAACATTTGAGCAAGGGATTCTAGAATACTAGATACCTGTAGGTGCACAGCTCTAATGTCTGGGCATCCATGTCTTATAGACTATCTAAAATTTTCTCCCTGGAACATGATCCCTTTTAGGCCCTGGTCTAAAGAAGAACATATTTCTAATTTTTTCATGAACATTCTTCCTTTCATGATTTGGGGACTTCTCCATCAATTTTTAGAGCCTTCACCTTATGATGAAGGTGGCTCTTCTCTCTTGGTCTTGGAACACATTTATCCACCCTGCCACATAAATGTTTAAGCTAAATCTAGGAAAGGGTTGAGCCACACTATGATAGTAATATATTAAGGAAATTTAAATAAGTCACTATTCCTAGCCATATTGACAGAAGCCAATAAAACAAACCCAGCATTCAGAGAGGTAGCACCAGAGGCGATGCATCCCTATGGCTCTGCTAGACGTGGTGTTGAGACTTGCTAAACAGTGAGGTTTGATTTTTTTTCCTCAAGATACAAGAATCTTAAAATATAATGGCCATGAAATGCTGTGATCCTCATATTACAGACATGATCAGAAAAGAGTGAGAACTGCAGAATGCAGTATGATTTCACTGTACTACTTCACTTCATGTTATGGGCTCATTTATCTATCACCAGTTGGAGAGTAGCCTAATGCTGTGACAGATTTTTCATCTCTAACCTGTGGGTTTTGGGGACCCTTGGAAGCGCTGGGGGCCAGATGGTGCTTTTCTGTAGTCATATGGGAAACCAGCTGGGCTGCCTAAAGATTTATGATCAATTATCTATGCTCAAAGGCCATGCTCCTATTGAACAATGGCTCTGCTGAAATCAAATAACTTGTAATTGTAGTGTTCCTTTGTCAATTGGAAGAGCTATTAGTTCAAATTACAGAAAGTTCATGGCTAAAATGGCACCTACTTTAAGCTAAAACTAATAAATGTTTTGAAAGAAGTTTTAATCTTTAACATGAAGCTTACCAATGACAAGCATACACACAGCACACATAGGTGCAGAACATACATAAACATGCTCATATTCTGTACTGCCTAAACAACTCTCTTCAGCTATTCTGGAAGAAATTAGTTTTCAAATTGTTTCCTTCTTTTATTTTCACGATCATTTCTTCTGTGTTGGGCACACTGAGAAATTATTTCAAAATACAACTTTTATTTATTCCTCACTTCATGATTCTCCATTAGTGACTGGTGGCTGGCACCTTTGGGGAAAATTTTCAGTGACAAAAAGATGACTTTGTTTTAGGTAATTATTTTTGAATGTTGTGTGACTGCCATTATAAACATTTTCTATTGTTCTTCTTCTGAAAGGAGTTTAAGAATCTCTATAAAATAGTTTTGTTACTTTCAGTAACAGTCTTGCTCATTAACATGACATCTCAATACTGTCAATCTAGAAAATTATTGTCACTTTGCAAGAGGAAAATATAGCAGAAATTCACAATTCTGTTGTTGAGAAAGGGGCACACATAAAAATGACTGAAGACTGTGAATAAATCAGAAATGACTAATTAACTTAATTTTTTAATTTCCTTAGAAATTAGAAATAAAAGATTTAATTGTAATAGTCATGTTAGAATTTCTTCTTCTCCAGATTTAGTGTATTGGAATTAAGTCTTAATTAATTAAAATTAGAAACTAGAATTTAGTGTATTAGAATTAGTAACCATATTCAACTTTCTAACAGACTTCTTACAGGTGAAGAAATGCAGTCAGAAACTCACTGATGCATTTTTAAAATACATTAAGCCAAGATTATTGTTGCTGTATTGCAAATACAAGTGTTTTTGTTTTATTTTGTTAACGACTTCACAGCAAGGGTATTTAACTAAAATTCACTGGAAATGCTCTGGATGGAATTGGTTTATACCAAATCTAAAGTAACTAATAATTTTCTTTGTTCTGTCTATTTCAGCCCAAAAAGAAAAAAGAGATAAATTCTCACCCTTAATTTGTTCTACTTAAAAATTTCTCAACTGTTAGTGCCAGACTAGATATACCTATACTATTAAAATAAAAATTGGCCAATTATTTGTTTACACATCAAGCTCAATCTACACATTTTGATAATTTCTCTTAATAATTTTTCTTAATCACATAATTTCAGAGATCATATTCTCAATTGCAACATATTGTATAATTAAAGATTATTATACTTATGATAAAGCATATTTTATCATAAGAAAACAGCGTGACAAAATGGCAGTCTCCTCTACTTGTGATTTATTTGTTCTCTTATTATTTGTAGATTGTTAGGTGGCAGGAAGATTTTATATTGAGGAAAGACACAAAGCAGTGAACCTCAGATTATTATTGATGAGACAGTTAATCTGCTGTGACTCCTGTGCCCTTTGCCAAATCCCAGTGCTCTCCTACATTTGTTATTATCAAAAGAGCACTATAGCTGCAGAAACCCTTTACTGTGCATTGTAAGGCAGGGTTTATTTTATTGAAAAATAAGCAATTTGATCATACTTATTTAATGAATAAATCATATATTTGCCTTCATACAAATCTCATGAGTCTCCCTATTCCTATGCAAAGAATGCTGGTCAAACCCAGCTGTAAGATCTGTAAAGCATTTTGAAATTGTCATACTGTGAAGTTACTTATTACTCATGCCTTATTTAATACTAAAGCATAGTCTGTGTTTGCCTTTAGAATATCAGAGTAGAATAAATATATTTTGTGTATTCTTGTAAACTTAATATGGAAAAGCTTTAGCTTTTAATTGCCACTTATCCTTATGCCACAGTCCAGTGAAATAAGCAAATCTAACAATTCAGACCTTGTGCTACAGAAATTTAAAATGATAGTTAAAATCACAGTGACTAAGCATAGACATTGTTTAAACTCTTAGGAAAGATGAAATTGGAATGTGAGGCTCGTATCTATTTACACGTTTTCAGTAAAATCAGAAATAATGAGTTCCCTACAGTCATTAAAATATATGAGAAGTGATTTAATTGTTCTGGGGGCTCCCAGCCCGATGGTTATCTTGGAACTGCTGCTCAGACAAAGCATATTTATCATGCACCATAACAAGTGAACTCGTAAATCTACACAGAAGAACCATCTAAATCACCAGGCAGTAAATAATCTTGGGCCTCTGGAATTTCAGAATCCCCACTTCTTCAATGAATGAAAATGGACTCCATAAGGGTGGTAGCTGTGTGCAGTTTAATGATCTAGAATAGAAATGGTGGACTGGTGGATTATGGGAGTAAATTTTCACTGGGCTCAAGAGTTTAAAAGTTTGTCTTTTGTGTAAAATGAATACTGTTAAAATTTGAAATCTATAGAAAAATGATCTGTGGCAGAAGCTGGACTCCAGTGGTCTAAGCGAGCTTGTGAATATGTTATGTTAACCCCAAATTGACTGAGTGGATAAGATGATTCAGAATTAACTAAGCTGTCAACTTTGGAAAATAGGAAAGTGTCTATGAGGATTCATTTTCTAACTTAAAATAGAAATGAGTTGATTTGGTAGCAAGGGTTCCCACCCCCAAGGTGACAGGCTAATGCAGCTGAAAGACAACTCCAGCTCAGCTTTGCCACAATCCACATACCTCTGAATGTCGGAACCTGCTGAGTTCCTTCCTGGCCATCACCTTTCTGGCCATCTCTCCTCTGCACTATGGCACAGAACCCTGCTTTGTCTTGTCTGCCTGTTCATTGCCATCCAAACTGTCCCAGAATAGCCTGGTGTGTAGAAAGGCTAGATAACTTTCTGTAAGTGCAGGGATGTGCCTGAGTGTAACAGATTTTCAGATGTTTCTTTTGCTTTGTTAGAGTACATATGATATATGGAGTCCTTCTAATTTTGCATAGTGGGCACACCTATAATCTAAGCCTTCAAGGTGCTAAGTCAGGAGAGTTTTCATAAGTTTAAGACTAGATCAGAGTAAAAGCCAATGTGACCTCCAGGCCAGCCTCAGAAACATACCAGGATCATGACTTAATGAATCTATAAATAATTAAATTTTATCAAACCCAGAAAACTTTTTACTGGCCATGGTCACTTTGTACTATGTCAAATGGGCTCTTTTACATTTCATTAATTACAATTTTGGAGCATTTTAAAGATTATATCCTCTGAAAGGAACAGAGTCTACCATAAGTCAAGTGATCTTGTTGATTTGTTCTGGTCTGCTAATATACGACACACCTTTTAAAGATATTAGCTAGTCAAAAGAGATATTAGCTAGTCAAAAAATTTACTTTCTTTTTAATACTTGTTTTATTATTGTTTCAGGAGACTTTCATACATGAATATTTATTTCATTTCCACTGACACTTTTCTTTCTCCGACTCTTCCAATTAATCACTTACTGTTTCTTAATATGTTACCTCTTCTGGTTAGTTCCTGACTGAGAATTTCACATACTTAAAATGTTGCTATTAAAGACACATGAATTTATTGTATATTAGCCCATGTTCATTAAGTAATTTAGCAACTTCATACACACATATATTACATACACATAATATATGTACATGTATACACACACACACATACACACACACACACACACACACACACACAAACCTTGGATTACCCTGTGATCCTTCTCACTCCATCTGAACACACCACGGACTTCTTAACTGGTCTTCATTCTATTTTCATGATTTCACCTGTGCATATGCAGTCAGTGCTGTATTAATCAGCCTAAGTGGAACATGGACAACTCACTGACCAGGAGTTCTTTCTATCTGCTTGCTAGCTTGTGTAGTACTAGAAGGTACTATGTAGGATGTTGGAGCAGGAAAGTCATTAGTTGTCATACCTGCATTGAAATCTGCAAGCTACAATATTGATTGGCCTGGTGAGTTCTGACAATTCATATAATAGTGACGATTCATGAATATTATAAGATAACTAAATCTTTCTGATTGGAATAAAGGCCTATTCCATAAGATCAAACACATATCTGGTACTAGAAATCTGGTCAAAAACATATTCCTGGGAGTTTATAGATACTAGGAGTTAACTTACTCCTATTATGGTGTTAAATTGATAGAATATTAATCTGTAAATATAGTGAATATAGTAACTCTATACTTATTGAATAATTCATCTCTCAATTCTGATCAGAGAAGTTCTTTCATCTGTGGATGGGGATTAACACAGAAACTCACAACTTATCAAAATGCAGTGAATAGATGGCAAATACCTCAAAAGGGTCCTGATACCACTCCCTACCTCCAAGACTCTGAGAACATCATAGATGAAGGGCAAGAAAGACTATTAAGAGCCAGAGGTCTTGAAATACAGGAGCAAAACAATATTATCTGGGCCTGACAGAACCGTTGTATTCATGAACTAAAAGTAGCATGGCTGCCTTCATACAGCATGCACAACATCAAGACAGGCAACATTTTAGCATTCATGGAAAAAGACAGAATCTCCAAGGCTCATTGAGGCCTCATTGACAGTTGATAGCTACCAGTTCATTTTCTGTAGAGGTCTGGTTCCTGGTATGTTGTCTATACTCTAGTAACTGGCTCCTTAACCATACATGTATGGACAGAATTAATTGGACAGAGTGAGTTAAGACAGAGACAGAGAGAAAGACACATACTCACTTACACACTTCACCCACTCACACATATGGGGGGGGATGGAGGGAGAGGGAGAGGAATTAGGAAGGGAATGTGTTAAATATCTAAGAAAATCAAGGAGAGAAGATGGAATGGATATGCTCAAAGTCCATCATCTGCGTGCATGCATGCATGGAATTTTTGAAGAATAAGATACCAAGACTAAGAGCTGCAGTCATCCATGAGTACGGACATAAATATTTAGAAGGAAGCTTGAAAACATGAGCATTTATCAAAACAACACTTGTAGGTCATCCCCCACGCCAGGGGCCATTACCTTCCCAGCTGTAGAGTTTTGACTTGGCTCAGTACAGCAAGTGTATTCATTCCAATTCAAGGAATCAGAAAGCAGCTGGCTTCCCATAAACCCATCATGCCAGTATCACCCACTGGACATAGCTTGTCTGCCAGGCTGGTTTGTAGTATACAGGGCCCACAGATAAGTGAGACCCATGATTAATTTTCTCAGTTAGCAGCCTGTTAAGCATCTTCAAGCTTGATATCCCTATGCAACATAACTGCATCTGAATTGTTTGAGAGACCCTAGAACATCCAAGATCAGCAACTCAGAGGGAAGTTTTGATACCTGCCACTAGAATTTTTTATTAAAAAGTCTATTCTGGGAATCCTTTTGCTCCAAGCCCCTTTAAAATGACATTTTTTAAGTTACCTTATAAAGTAGTGGTATGTTTCTGAAAGCCTTCTTCATGAAACTCTTGTTCTCGTAAATACTACCAACAAGTTATTGTATCTAGACTATTTTTTATGTTACAATCACTGCATATTTTGAAGTTTTCCAAGAATAGTCAGAAACAGTTACAATATTTGAGAGACACCAAACTAAATGAACATCAGGGACAAAGGAAACATACAGGAAGCCGAAGAAAACAGAAAAGCACTAAAGACCCAAGCTGAACTCAAAATAGAGGAAAAGAAAAAACATTACTGAAATAACAATAACTACAAATATTTTTTATCTTGAATAAAGTAGTAAAGCTCTAGATAGACAGTAAATGAAAAGCATGTTACATTACCACCCAAATATTAAAACCTCAAATATCAGAATTTTGACTTAATGTAGGAAGGTCCTTCATCTGAGTGAATCATGGGTGGCCTCTGCTTCAATTCCCACTGTAAACCCCAGTCTCTTTTGAAATGTCAGGTGTAGAGTTGCTCTCTATTGTACTCATTCCTGTGGGCTTCTAGTCTTCTCCCTCTAGCATCATTGAGCTTAGATTATCTAGCCTCAAACTTCTTCCAGCCCAATTATCTGATGTGTTCCACATTCTCTCAAAGTCAGTCCCAAATGTTTCTGAATCATGTCATCAAACACCACCACTCAATACCAGTCCTCTGTGGAATAATTTTACTCACTGTTCCAGAATATCTGAGAGAAACCATTTAAAGGATATATTTATTGTACTTCATGGTTTTGGAAATTTTGTCCCGTAGGCCCTTGGCTATGTTGTTCCTAGGCCATGCTGAGGTGGTGCAATGTCATGTGAGGAATGTTACACAGAAGAATAGGGATTCTCTCCTCTGGGTGGCCAGGAAAACAAGGGGAGGGAAGAATGTTGGGAGGAAAAGGAAAAGAGATAGAAGAAGGAAAAAACAATGAACAGAAGAGAGGGGATATCTTTTAAATCACGTCCTACAATACATCTTTTAAACCATGTCTCAAATGACCTACAAGTCTTACCTCCTAGTCTCCAGCAACTTTAAATGATGTAACCAAATCATTCCACTCTTTAGTTCAGGGCCCTTATTAGCCAATCATTTCTCTAAATCCTAGTTTCTGAATATTTCACTAAAAACAGAAGCCTTTAACACACAAATCTTTGGGGAGACACTGTTAACCAGACCATAATACTTCCTAAACTCCAGACAAGGCACAGATGCCTGCTTTCATGTGGTCATTCATCTTAACAATAAATCATTAAGAAATAAAAGACAAACTGGAAAGAAGAAAGAACACTATTTATATTATTGTCTACATGAGAAATCCCAAGAAAGCATCAGTAAAAAAACCAAACAAAATCTTACAGCTATGAAGCATGTGTAGAAAGGTCTCCAGACACAAATTCAACTAACAAAATTAATTCTTTATATGGTAAAAACATGAATCATTAAAGAAGGGGTCAGGATCTAGAGGACTCAACATAGCAAAGATGCCTCTTCCCATCACTATGAATGCACAAGCGGTGCAATGCCTAAAGAAGAAGCTATTTCTAGAACTTTTATGGCTTTCCAACTATCCACAAAGTGTAACATGAGACACAATTGTGAATATTCTCATCACCCAGGGTTGTTTCCCTACGCTATTATGCTCTGTAAAGGACTAGAGGAACAGTCTTAAACTTCCTTCCAGTACAAAATTAATCATGTGGCACCAACAGATAACAGTAGATCCACAAAGGAAGAGGGGCATGATTTCATATCATAGACTGAAGAGGAACTGAGATGTGCTGCTCCTGGTTGCCCATGATCCATGGAAGCTCCTTCTGATGTCAGCATCCTTCCCTACAGGATTCTAATTCACGGACTGCATTGAATCTGTCCTGATGGCTGGCATTTCTCATGTGAACTCTCCAGTGACCATATCTTGGAGACCACTTGTATCTGTATTTTACAGCAGTTGATGGTAGAGATGGCAGTTAATCATTCACTGAGGTATCACTTGCTACCATTTCTCTGTGTCACACAGATCCTCCTCTATGCTACATAGATATTGCTACCAGGAGACAGAGAGGCTCATTTAGCAGTTCCAACATGACAGGTGCTAGCATCATAAACATAGTACATGCTCTACAAACATGCATATGAAATCATACCTGGTCTTCAGCTCTATAGAGATACCAAGGAGATTGGGAAGCAGGAGTGGGCCATTGCTGAAAGAGTTGTAATCAAAAAAGAATTTAAGGCCTAGGAGCAGCTCTATCTGCTGGGTTCATTGCTGCACAGTTTTTGATCTTAGGTTCCTTTTCAGGTTGGCATATGCCCTATGGGTCTGCTCAGCAGAAGCTCTAGACCATCTGTGGAAAAGCCAGCAGACCACAGATGGCTCATCAGTAGAACCCACCAATAGATATTCTAGGGTCTATGGCTTTTGATATAAATGTATTGTAATTTTGAAAATTACAATAGGAATCTATTGGTACATTAGAGAGGACTTCACTGTCATATCACCAGTAAAGTGGTAAAACAGTTGTGGAGAAATATCATTTTCAAAATTACAATACATTTATATCGAAAGCCATAGACCCTAGAATATCTAAAATCTTCATGAAGAAAAATATCAAGGAAAGCATCACTCAGCCTAATGGCAATACCCACTCTGCGAAGATAGTAATCAAGACAGCATGATTGTGGTACAAGGACACACACACACACACACACACACACACACACACACACACACACCCATCAATAAAATGTGATAGAAAACCTCCAAGACCACAGTAATATTCCTGACTGATTGTTGAAAACTATAGTAGATGCTCATTAAATAAAGTACACATTCTTCTTCAATGAGAGTTTCTAGAACTATTAGAATCTATAAGCAAAAAAGTTAGAAACAGGTAAATAAATAATAGATAGATAGATAGATAGATAGATAGATAGATAGATAGATAGATGATTGATAGGTAGAGATAGATAGATAGATAGATAGATAGATAGATAGATAGATAGATAGATAGATAGATAGATAGATAGATAGATAGATGATTGATAGGTAGAGATAGATAGATAGATAGATAGATAGATAGATAGATAGATAGATAGATAGATAGATAGATAGATAGATAGATAGATAGAAAAGTCAATAGATGATAGATAGAAGGTAGATGACAGATTGACACACAGAGAAATAAGTAGATAAAATAAAGAAGTGTGAGTTGGAGAAAAAGCTCAGTTGTAAGGTGTGGATATTGTAAACATAAGGATTTCAATTTGCACCCAAAATTCATTCAAATAGCTAGGCTTGGAGGCACAATCTTAAGACCTCAGCCCTAGGGAAGAAGAGACAGAAGGATCACTAAATTGCTAACTCTAGGTCTGAGAGACCAAAGGAGGCTTCTACATCACTTGGGAACACAAGTTTACAACACACACACACACACACAAACACGCACAGGTACACGCACATGCAAGAGCACACACACATAAGGGTAAAAGATGATTCCAAGTTATACAACTTATACAAAATTAATTTAAACTGAATTCCTCATGCAGATAGTATAAAATGAAAAATTATATGCCATCATTGGAGGGAGTCTTGGGAACTACAAGTTCAACAAAAAGTTCTTACATTTTAAGAAAGGAATCTATTGGTACATTAGAATTTATCAAATTGAAAAGTTACCTCACACATAAAGATGTATGTTTAAGTTACCAACTCAAAGTCATTAATCATATGTCTTAGGTAGCATTAACTGTCAGCTCCACACATGATAGAACCTCCCTGAAAAAGGGAGTCACACTGAAATAACTGTCTTTATCAGGATGATCTGTAGGCATGTCCGTGATGAGCTATTTTGATTGACAGTAATTTATGTAAGCATGTCCAACCCACTGTAGGCAAAATCATTCCCTGTAAAGTTAGTTGTGGGCTGCTCTGGGACTAACTAATTTTGCAAGACAGAGATATCAAGGAGCTCTCCTCCCTGGTTTCTACTAACAGGTTCCTGCCTTAACTTCCTTTAAGAATGGATTGTGCAATTTCCTGACCATCTGTACCTCTCTCACTCCAGATTCTGATACTACAACCTTATGTTCTCTTCCTCTCTTCTCCCTCTCTTGTCTTTCTCTCCTTCCATCTCCCACAATTGCCCTGTTCCCCTATCAATGCAGGACTCAAACATTCATGCTCCATATGGTCTATAGGTTGTATCATAGGCATTTTGAGCTTTTGGGTTAGTATCCAATTATTAGTGAGTACATACCATGTGTGTTCTTTTGTGTAATCCAGACAAAAAACACTTTCTCTGGTGTCTGAGATCATCCAATAACTATCACCAGGTCCTCATCCCCCCCCTGCTACCTCTGAGGAAAAGCCTTGAATACTCAGGCACAGGGGAAAATTTCCTGAAGAGAGCACCAATGGCTTATTATCCTGGGTTACATCCCTCGGGATAATATTTTCTAGTTCCATCCATTTGCCTGTGAATTTCATGAAGTATTGTTTTTAATCACTGTGTAGTACTCCATTGTGTATATGTACCATATTTTTTGAATCCATTCTTCTGAGGGACATCTGTTTTCAGCTTCTAGCTATTATAAATAAGGCTGCTATGAACACAGTGGAGCATGTGTCCTTGTTATATGATTGTGCATCTTTTATTTTCAAGATTTTTTTTATTTAATGTATGAGTATCTGCCTGCCAGAAGAGGTCCCAAGATCTAATTATAGATGGTTTGAGCCACCATGTGGTTGCTGGGAATGGAACTCAGGACCTCTGGAAGAGCAGTCAGTGCTCTTAACCACTGTGCCATTTCTCCAGCCCAATGATGGACCATCATTTGGGTATATATACCCAGGAGCCTTATATCTGAATCTTCATATTGCAAATTTTCTCAGGAACTGCCAAACTTGTTTCCAAAGTGGTTTTACTAGCTTTCAGTTCCACAGCAATAGGAGAGTGTTCCTCTTTCTCTACATCCTCTCCAACATCTGCTGTCACCTGAGTTTTTGATCTTAGCCATTCTGACTGGTGTGAGACGGAATCTCCAGGTCGTTTTGATTTGCATTTCCCTGATGATTAAGGATGTTGTACATTTTTAAGTGCTTCTCAGCCATTCAAGATTACTCGGTGGAGAAATCTCTATTTAGTTCTGCACTCCACTTTTTAATAGGGTTATTTTGTTCTCTGGAGTCTGGCTTCTTGAGTTCTTTGTATATTTGTAATTATCTTTTCCCAATCTGCGGGTTGCCGTTTTGTACTATTGACAGTGTCCTTTGCATTACAGAAGATTTTCAATTTTATGAGGTCCTATTTGTCAATTGTTGCTCTTAAAGCCTAAGTCATTGGTGCTCTGTTCAGGAAATTTTCCCCTGTGCCCGAGTATTCAAGGCTCTTCCCCAGAGGTAGCGGGGGGGGGGAGGGGGGAGGAACTGGTGATAGTTATTGGATGGTCTCAGACACCAGAGAAAGGTGAGGATCCCAGGACCCAATGGGAATGACTTTAGCCTTAATGGGCAAAGAAGGGGGAGATAGAACCTGTGGAGACCACCTCTAGTCGATAGGCACTGCCCCTGCACTAGGTATGGGGCCACCCACCCATCTCTAAGTATTTTTAACTAAGGAATGTTATTGTCTAAAAGAAGAACAGGGAAAAAATATGGAACAGAGAGTGAAGGAAGGATCAACTGGGGAACAGCCCCCACCTGGGGATACATCATCTCTGCAGATATGAAACCCAACACAGTTGCCATGGTCAAGAGGTGCTTGTGGACAGGAACCAAGTGTGATAGTTCCAGGGGAAGTCTGACCAGCATCTAACCAATGCAGAGGTGGTTGCTTGGAGCCAAATATCAAGCTGAACTCAGGGAACCTGGTGGGGGGAGCTGACAGAATGACTGGAGGAGCAGAGGGGAATTGCAACCCCTTTGGAAGAACAACATAGGCTGGCCTGACCACCCAGTTCTCCCAGACATTAGACCACCAATCAAGGAGTATACCTGGAGGAATCTATTGCTCCGGATACATATGTAGCAGAGGATGACCTTGCCAGATAGCAATGTGAGGGGAATCCCTTGGTTCTCGGGAGGTTTGATGCCCCAGAGTAGGGGGATGCTGGAATGGGGGGGCAGGGCGGGAGAGTGTGGGTGGGTAGAGAAGCACCTTCATACAGGTAAAAAGGAGGAGGTAAGACCCAGTCTTGGTAAAAAAAAGGAGGAAGAAGAGAAGGATGAAGAAGAAGAAGAAGAAGAAGAAGAAGAAGAAGAAGAAGAAGAAGAAGAAGAAGAAGAAGAAGAAGAAGAAGAAGAAGAAGGAGAAGAAGAAGAAGAAGCTGTATCTATGAGATGGGTAAACCCTTTCATTCTCAATTGTTTTGGTCAAAGTGTTTTATTGCATCAACAGAAAGTAATCCAGAAAATTGTATACCTGCAACTACTATGGTTAACTGCAATAAATTTATGAGAAAAAAAGACACAGGAAGACATGGTACACCTAGGAGTATGAAAAAAAAAAGACACAGGAAGACATGATTCACCTAGAAGTATGGACAACATTCTTGGGTGTTAAAGAAATATCTATAGAAACCTCCATGAGATGGATAAAACAAAATGTGAAGCTAACACAAAGAGTTAACCACTTGCAAGGGAGGTAAACAAGCAATAGCCTTACCCAGTCATGACACCATTTAACAGCAGTAACCAGCATGGAGCTGTAACCCTAAGGGTGCAATAGTGGCATAGATGCCTTGGAGGTAACCAATTGCTCTATAGTTGTACTGAAGACCTGCTGAATGAGAGGGAATCTATGCCTGGTACTGTAAATTGCCGACTACTCATGACTAGTGAAGATCTTGGAAGATAATTTATAACCAGCTCTTTACTAAACCAGCCTAGTCACTAACAAATTCTAAAATTTGTCCTTACACCCAAAGACAAGTGTAGTCCTTACAGCTCATCAATGAAACATTTTCTTTGCAACAGACTGAGACTACTACAGACAACCACAACCAATAAAAATGAAGAAAACAGCAGATACCAGAGTCCCCATTTCCAACTGATACATCTACAACATAAACCCTGCACCTGCAGGGTTAAGGGGTCCCACATACACTCCACCAAAAGGCTCCGATTACTTGGGAGGCAGGGTTTGGGGAGTTTTGACTGTGCTTACCCCACACGGGCTATGGGAAGCTGCAAGACACTACTTAGGGGGTAGAGAAGTGCAGTCTGAGGTCCCTGGGGACAGCCAGAGCTGACTCGGGGGTCCAAGGCCTGCATGGAGGCTGGGACCTTCTGGTTCTCAGGCACTTGGACACCCAGGGAACTGGGAGCCATGAAAGAGCTGAGAACAGAGTGGGGGCTAGATCTAGCTAGAGGCTGAAGGGGAAAAGGGGAGAGATCAACTGTGTCCCTTGGGGATAGAGTTCTTGACTTTTTGGTGGGTGGCTGGCTTGGTTTGGTGGAGGCTGTGATTGGTAGTGCTGAGAGACCTTCTGTGGAAAATTAGAAGGCCAGCTCTTTAGGTGAAGGCCTTCTTAATTGCTCTCCAACTGCAGATCCCGATGAAAAGAGACAGTCCATGGTTTTAAAGCACTTATTGCCATGGTGGAGAGTGGCAATGAGTAAAAGAGTACCCTACTTTCTCAGGGCGGACCTGAGGTTAAATATCTTTTGCAGGGATGAGAGTATGGGAAGGAAAGCTTAATTGGCTAAGCCTAAAAGGCTTTTAGTTACCTCATTAAAATGGAGATCTATCTTGAGCCTATGTGACCACAGGTCACGTCCTCTACCTGTGGAGTGGATTGGGGCTTTGCCCTTACATGACTGATGGCCACAAATCTATGGAGGACTGTGCCTATGTGTCAGGAGCCTGGTGTGTGGGAGTGTGGCAAATCACCTTCTGTCCCTCAGGGTCACCAGGGTTTCCAGTCTGTGCTCAACCAGGAACCAGGCTGCCTTTCACAATCCTACATGCACCTAAGGCTTAGGGGTCATTTCGGAAGGGGAAGCAGAAAGATTATAAGAACCAGAGGAACAAGCTATGAATTGTTACATCTAGAAATGACAGAAGCTACATCTATAAAGCCTCACCAACCACCACCTGAAAAAAAAATGACACTAGTAGGCATGCCAACATGAAAGGGGGAAATCTCACAAAGTCTCATCCCCAAAGAAAGGGCTACAGGAAACAGTAATGCTGAGATCGGGACAAATGAACTTCCTCAGGGAAGAACACATTAATTGATTATCAACTGAATGGAAGAGCACACTGATTGATTATCCACTTAACCCTCTTGATGGCCCAACATTAATGTTTTCTGCCAAAGTGCTTCAAACAAATGTTAATCCTCTTGCCTCTATACCTCTCACTATCAGAATGTGACAGGAGCTTTTGTGAACCCCAGTGTTCTGATAATCTCCTCTTCACCTCAACATTCCCCATGACATTTTTTATGTTTATAAGGAGAGTTGATACACTATTTTCCTCCAATTTCAACACAGTGACCTCATTTGGACCCACAGATGTGATAACTAATTTCTTTGTAAGATTAAGAAGCAACCTGTGTCTCCAATGTTTACAACCATACCCTCCCCTCTAAACACACAAATACTTGGGAACTCATTGCCACCTGACAGTGATCAGACCTACAGCATAGCCCACTGCTGAGCATTATAACTTGTCCATTGTCATATTTATGGCACTGGCACATGCTGTCCTCAGATTAGGATTCATCTATGGAAGCCATTTCATTAGCCATGTGTGTTTGTGTGTGTGTGCATGTGTGTGTGTGTGTGTGTGTGAGCACACATTTTGTGTAAGAAAATAATGAGACACTCTTTCTCAAACCATTATCTTAAGTCCCAAGGTCCACCATGCCTCATACACAGTGACTCTAGTTGCCCCTTTCATAGCTTTGATCTTCATTTCCTAAAGGACCCATCTCTGGAGATAAGAACGGAGCTCACACATCTATTCATTAGTGGTCTTTTTTCTTTTTTACCATTGAACATTTCTGAATAAACTCTGGTCAATGAAGTTCAATGAAGATGACAGACTCCCAACTCTACTTGCTTCCATTTCTGTCTGGAAGACAGCATCAAATTCTTCTCTTTGTTAAAGCTCTCTAAATGTCTACCACTGCTTAGAGACAAAGGATAAAACATTTATGTTTTACATGCAAATTTTACAAAAGAGAAAAATATTGAAATGGAAATAGGTAAATATTGTCCCATACATCAGCACACATTTCATGATTTTATAAAATCTGTGGAAATGTGAATTGTAACTGAATTCTATTGTTGGAAAAATTGAAATGTTTCTATTAGAGTTGGCAGTGGACAATACACAGAGGGTGTTTTATTTCATTATTTTGTTTATAAAGTCACCATTGGAAAGCATTGTAAAACAGCCATAAAACATAGCAAGCATACCTAATACCATATTACAGGGTACGTTTTCCTCCAAGCCATCTGGAAAGCAGTTAATATCCTGAAGCACAAGATTGATAGTCCTTTTAATTTTTATTCTTGCTTGATGAAGGTCTTTAAAATGTTGTACAGCATCTCAGTTGTATACGTCAGTGCTGACATCAGGATGAGAGAACAGGGAAGGCAGCCGTAGTCTAAACTCCAGGGCCTCGTGTTCAACAGACCTTCTCAAGTTACATGTTGAATACAGTCTTGTGCTGTAATTTATATCTAGGTAGAATTAAGCAAGAAAAACGGAATGAAATTTGTATATTTATACAATATTTGTTCTCCATGACTAGTGTATGAGACAAAAAAATATATTGCTGAAGACTCAAAACTTAGTCTGTATAATATATCTTTAAAGCATATAGTCTGACATAATATACTCTTGTGTTTTGAAATTTGGAGATAGTAGGTGTGAGATATTTACATAATCAACAAGTGTTAGATTTTAAATGTTTGTAAGATACAGTCTTAATAAATGGTGTGAGCTTATAAGACCCTTCATGAGTAACTCCTTTCATACTGACTCATTTGATAGAAAGCTTTTTCAAAATGTAAGAAAGAGAACAGATATTCTTCAAGCATACCAATGTTACTCGATATTATGAAAAAAGAAAAAGGGGAAAATTAAACTCTCTGGTTTATAAAACTTTGGCACAAGAAAGTGAAAGTAATTTATAAAACTATTGTAATTCAGAGTATTGAAATAATAAGTAATGAGTGTTATACAGTTTTATAGTGTGAGGCACTATACATGTGGAGGTGAACACAGCTTCTGGGTGTACATTCTTTCCTTTGACCTGATGTGTTTCAGGGATTGAACGTAGGTCTTCAGGTCCTCCTAATCCAATGAGCCCATTGACAGAGGCCATCTTACTAAGACTCAAAAGATTATCTTCTATTTTCTTCTCCATAAACTGAAGTTTCTGAGTTTTGAGAAACAAATGAGAGATGAAAATGGAAGTAAGGAAGAAGGAAGCAGAGAGAGAGAGAAAGAGAGAGAGAGAGAGAGAGAGAGAGAGAGAGAGAGAGAGAGACAGACAGACAGAGACAGAGAGAGAGACAGAGACAGACAGAGACAGAGAGACAGAGACAGAGAGACAGAGACAGAGACAGACAGAGATTGAGAGACAGAGATTAAGAGACAGAGACAGGATGCTGGGAGAAGGATGCTGGGAAAGATAGGGAATGGAGAAAAGGAAGAGATGGAGGGAGAAAGAAGAGGAAGATGCACGAGGGAAGAAACAAGGGAAGCTGATTGAATCTGTAGTTTTAAGATGTGAGTCTCAAAAAGAGAGATGGTCTGTTCCTGAGTAAGGAAGTACTCTTTTCTTAAGAGGGTTCAAACTTGGGCCAGAGAAGGCCAAGAGGGACTAGTAGGGTCTTGACCACCAGGACCAATGATAGTCCTCCTAAGACATACTTTCCTTCAGTTATTCACTTTTTTGAGTTCATTTTGAGAGAGCCCAGGGTAAAAGGCCCCATGATTATGCAGGCAGACATCACTGGCAGAAGACAGAAGGGTTGTAGCTCACCCTCTCTCCTATGCTATGCCTCTTTCCATAAGATACATCTATAGTCTTCCAGTCTGATAGGACAAAAAGTTTTATATTTTGTCACAAATATTTTTTAATTCCATACAAAATATGGTTATATTTCAGCATGTGTAAGAGTTTTGTTGTAAATTTTATGGTGAAGCACAAGAACAGAGTGAGCACTTGCTTTATATTGGGGTGGAAAAAAAAAACCTTACCGAGAAACTCACTACAGAAAGTCTGAAGGTCAGAGGCACCCGTGCGAAGGTTTGCAGATTACATGCTTTTAACCCTAGGATCATGGGAGCCAGGCGGCCTTGGGATGACAGGGTTCTTGCCATTCCACAGCATTGGATTTTGTTTCGTATATCTTTGTTTGGCCCACCTCTGTCTGAGATGGAGATCATTTGTGTCTAACACAACACACATAGTGAGGCGCACAATTCTCAATCCCAGAATTCCCAGAACATTGTCTCTACATCTGCTGACTCAACTGTTGATCATCACTTTATCGCAAATATTGTTGAATTTGGACACCGGCCCATTCATCCCAGCGAGAGTGGGTTCGAAATGTGAACAAACTACAAAATCTGTGTTATGAAGTGCCCCAAATTTTAAAGTTATTTTCATCTCATATTTCACTGAAGTGTACCCCTCATTAATGTGTAGCTGTATTTAAAATCTGTCCTATGAAAACTTCTTCCCTTTAACTAATTCTTTCCCAGATATCTGCCAGCACTTCCTTCCCTCAAACCTTGTCTACTGAAACCCATCTCTGCAGAGGGAACTTACGGCTCCTTCCCCTGCCTCCCTCACATGTGTGGAACTCAGCCTTGCATTGTCCTTTACAAAGAGAGGTTTGAGCTGCTGGAGGATCAGCCTTGCTGTTATACCAAAACAAGTGTGTGCAAAGCTTCTCCATGCTTTAATCAGGATACTTATTAATTACATCTGTAGTTTGAGAACACAGCTCCATTAAACTCCTTAGCATTTGATAGCTGCCTGCACCCCACCCCCTAGCTCCAAAAATAAAATTATCTAATCAACATATATTGAACTTCACGTTACTTTTGGATTCCGTACACTATGCTCCATATATATAACATTTTAAACTAATTATCTATTTATTTGGCTCTCTTCCTTATGGGACCTTGTGACTTTGAATATGGGGAAACCACATTCATCATTGTATCTCTGGCATTATTAACAAAACAATCCCTGGCAAATAACTGCATGGGAATTCAAATTTCAAAAATATCGAGACCTGGAATTTCACTTCCAAATCCATATGATTTGCAGTAAATTTCCAGTCATAAAACTGTCCCAACAATTCATTTGCAACCTGGAGCCATGAGAGGAACAACACCCACAATGCACCACTACAACATAAATTCAACACAACGAAAGGGAAATACTTTATTATTTTAATGCAAAACACAAGCCCATTTTAAAGATCACTAATACAGTGTCCTATGTGTGAACCAGAAAACTTCCTATGCATACTCAGAAATAAATATCTTACATCATATATACTGCCACATTAAGAAGTCAAGGTTCTTCCAAAATGATTTTCTTTGGCAAATTATCTTTTCAAAAATATCTACTTATCTCTATATTCACTTATATTTAATTTTTGAGAACTTCTGATAGGTATGTCTGTCTTGGCTGCATCTAATTTTCCATCCTTCCCTGAAGTTTCCCTCTGCTCCCGCCCCCAACATATTAATTACTAAAGCAAAAAATCATTTAGCAAATGTCTCTAAGAAATGACTGTGGCACCCAGCAGGAGGTGTGATGGTATTTTCAGCAGAAGCACGGCACTTCCAGAAGGAAAAGGATTTAGATGGTAGCAACCATCTGGTATAGGAAGAGCTCAGCCCGGATCCTGCGCTCTCTCACAGGTTTCAGGTCAGGTACTTTCTGGTCTGAAGCCATTATTAACAAAGGGATTTAAAGAAAAGCTGCCCCTGACATTGCTTTCACGACTTGACAAGAATGTTTTCTTTGTAATATTGAAATTAAGGATATGCTCATGCTTTTTAAATTTATTTTTGTACTTTTTGGTTCCGTTTGCTTTTCCCCATCATTTGTTCTTCTTTTTGCTATTTTAAAAAGATGATTGGTTAGGTATCTAATTCCTGAAACATCCTGCTGTTTCTCAAGCTGAATGTGTGATCTCTAAGTATTGGGCTATTATTGTTTTAAGGCTGCCTTATGTACCCAAGACTGGCCTCAAAGTTGCAGCAATCCTCCTGTTTCTGCATCTTGGGGCTAGGACTGTAAGCTCTTATCAATACATTCAATGATTTTTGTTACACTTAAAAATGAAATTATTTTGTATCTATTTCTACTCTGGGGATCCTGAACACACAATACTAAGCTATCTAATATAACTGATTTCATTAACTTGCATGACTTTGTAAGATTGCGAACAGTTAGCTTCATTGTAAAACAAAGGACAGAAAGAACTAGGTGTTAACTATTCAAAGAAAAAATGTAATAAGCACACAATACTTATTTTTCCTTTGTGTAAGAGTATTTACCTTCCTAGGTAAATTTCATAATACTGAAAATTCTTTAATGACCTTACAAGACCAGATCAAACTGAAATTGTTTTTCCACAGTTGAGAAAGATTGATAATGTTTCCATTTATTTCCATCCTCCTGAATTTGATGACTTTCCAGATAAAATGAAAATTAAAATGGAACTGGAATGAATATTTTTGGATTCCCACTCAACCACCCATTTTTTTATTTTAAATGATCATTTTATTATTTATGTGCATGTGCACATGTGTATGAATATCTGTGTGTACATGTGCAGGTATGTGTATGTGAGTGTGCATGTTCTGTGTGTGTGTGTGTGTGTGTGTGCATGCGTGTATGTGTGTGTGTGTACATGTGCCACTTGCATGGGTGAATTCTGAGGTCAGAAGAGGGCTCTAGGTTTTCAGAAGTGTTAGCTACAGAAACTTGTGAGCTGCCTGATCTGGATCCTTGGAACTATCTCAGGTCCTTTTTAAGAACAGCCTGAGCACTTGACTATTGAGTCATCCATTGCAGTAGCCCAGCAAATCCAGGGTTTTAGTGCAGGTTTATAGTAAGATTCTTACACTATCACTACTATCATTTTTACTTATGTAAGGAACTTCATGTTAGAGTAACAGCATGTCTCTTTGCGATGGCACACTCTCTGTTCTTTCATTCTTAGTTTGATTTTGAGACTCATAAAGAAAACGAAGATCTATGGAGAAAGTAAAGGCTTTGTATTCTCAGAACCCCAGGATCTAAAGCACTGGGGATGAAACTTTCATGAGTTCCAGCTTTAAATATTCAGCACGTAAACAGAAACTGTTATTTGTGGGGTTTATGATAGCAGAAATTCATCTCTCTTCCCTATTAAAAGGAATGATTTTGTAAAATTTTAAACACTTGCTAAATTATTAAATAATTGTATAGCAAGTCGAGACATTACAAGTAATAAAATTCTTTCCCCACTGTAACAGTTTGCTGGTAGCAGGGAAAATTTTATTTTCTAAATTAAAAACTCCCCTCTTCTGGTTCGAGGGTGGCTCCGAAGTCGACAGCACTTACTGCATATGCAAAAGACATGGGGTCAATTCCCAGTCCTCAACCACTTTTAACTCCACCTCTAAGGGATCCAATGACAATCTCTGTCAATATCTCCATCTGAGTCTTTCAGCTGCTTGTTGGGCCTTTCAGAATGCAGTCATGATAGGCCCATTTATGTGAGCACACCATAGTATCTGTAACAGTGTCAGGCCTTGGAGCCTACCCTTGACATGGATCCCAATTTGGGCCTGTTGCTGGACCTCCTTTCCCTCAGTCCCTTCTCCATTTTTGTCCCTGCTGTTCTTTCAGGCAGAGTTTTTGACTATGGATGGCAACCCCATCCTTCTACTTGATGCCCTGCCTTTCTACTGGAAGTGGGCTCTACAAGTTTCCTCTCCCCTCTGTAGGGAATTTCACCTAAGGTCCCTTCCTTTGAGTCCTGAGAGTTTCACCTCCCAGGTCTCTGGCCCATTCTTGAGGATCCCCCTACATCCCTCCTCTTGAGGTTGCTTGTTTCCTTTAAATAGTATCATCCCTACTCTTCTTTCTCCCATAATGTAGCTGGAAACTTGTTGGGGTTATAGGCTTGATACTAAAATTCTTCATAATTTGTCATAACATTGGCATCAAACAATTCACAGAAAAGACCTTTATAAAATGTCTTTCTAAATCACCTCACAGTCCTGATGATTGTTTATTGAAACAAATTTCATGTCATTACATCAAGCATGAAGGGCGTACACAAGGGCTCTAGGAGGAGCTGGCAATAGTGGCTCTACTGCTGGCAAATGTCACTTGGCCAATCTAAGAGAAAACAGCTGGCAAGAAACCCTCAGCTTCAAACTCAGTACTTTTTCCAAGGGTAAATGGAGAATAAATTAAAGCACTGAAGTCTACTAAAGCAAGAATAACTAAAACATGTAAATTACGCTTTTCCCTCTTCTTGTCAACTAAATAGGTATGGTTTTATAAATGTAGTTTAATCTAAAAAGCAGATGTAGTTTTTTTTTTCCAAAGGATATAAGATGCAGTCAACTGACTCATATGGTACCTTCCCTCTCCAGCCTTATTGAAAGTAGCAGGTTGAAAGAACTCAGGATTATAGTGGCAAGACAATGATAGAGTCAAAGAGCGAAGTTCTAATTCTTGATTCTGTAGGAAACAGAACAAAAAAAATGTGCTAGGGGAGAGGTTGGAGGAGCATTGAGGTGAACAGTGGAGTGATATGTCTGAACCAGCAACAGAGGTGATATGAAAGCCTGCAACACGCTCCTAACATCCCTGAGAATGCAGGCGAAGGAGGTGGTGTACCAAACCTGTCATCTTCCATTGAACACACTCATTGGCCATCTCTGTCCTCCCACTGCCTCCTGCAAACAGCTATATCCCTCACCACACAGAGGTCTGTTCTTTCCTGAGGTGATGTGTCTGGAGGGTGAACAGGAGCTGATAAGTCTATTGACTTCTGGTTGGGGAATTGGTGTTAATGTCTATGTGGGAGAAGGTGTTATTTGTTTTACTGCAGTCACCACACAGCACTCTGCTTGCTGCTCCTGAATTCACGTTGGCTTAAACACAGGAGTGTGGTCTTCAGATGACTGAGCACAGCACACATGCAGAACAGCCTTCAAGGCCCGAAGATAACCTGTTTTGAGTGTGTGCTAGAAACGTGTCATCAAGGGCTGGAGAGATGGTTCAGGGGTTAAGAGTATGTGCTGACTGCTCTAAGGAGCATGCTTTGGTTCCCAGTGCCCAAGCTAGGCAGCTGACAATACATAGTTTTAAGATAAATAAAATAAATATAAAAACAGCAAAAAGGTAGCACCATCTTTAGGCTCATTGAGATTTCTATTTCTCTCTTTAGATTTTCAGATTACATTATAGCTATCTAAAGAGTACATTCCTACTTGGTACATATTACATAGTCAATAAATTAAAACCATAATTATTAGTTTAAAAAAGCAAAGATGTTACCAAGTGTTACCTTATGTAGAAAAAGCAAGCCACATGGGCCTCTATTTTAGTCTCTTTTACAGGACAACTCTGTGCTCCTGTACATGTCAACTATCATTGACACACACAACAAGGCTCCACACACTCACTAGATTTTCATTTTTGTTAGTTTTTCTTTGTTTTACAGTGCTAGGAACTGAATCTAGGCACTTTTATGTAGTCTGTAAGCTCCCTACCATTGAACTATATTCCTAGACATAGTTCTAGCTTTAGAATTAATATTATTACTTTTAGGATACTTTCTTAATATTAGATTTTAAGCCAGGCATGACAGCCCATGTTTGTAATTGTGACACTTGGGATGTAGTGGTAGGCAGATTGTCATGAGCTTAAAATAAGTCAGGGCCACGAGGTGAATTCCATGTTAGCCTTCCCTACTAGATGAGCCCCTGCTTCAAAAATAAACAAACAAACAAACATATATAATTTAATTATATTTGTCTCATGCTATATTATATAAAATAATAACTACAATTTATTTTTATCTTCTAACTATCTAAACTTTGCAGGGAAGATTGACAGCATTGTACAGCCTTTCAGTTAATTAGGAAGTAAGTATTTTTGAAGATGCATTATTATAGCATGAGATTTCCAGTGTCTACAACTGTCATAATTTAGTTGTTGACAGAACTCACTGAGTGGAACTTGCCCTTCTGTTTACAAATTCATAATTTTCTCTGTTCCATTAGCAATTAATTCCTATAATAGTTGACATTAGGAATGGCCATCTTTTTGAATGAACCCTAAATTCTTACCTACTATAAATGTGGTATGTTCTATGCTTCAACAAGAACATTATGTAATTACCATACAGGAGTGTCTCAGAATATTGATTTTAGTTGAATAAGATGAAATATATGATTATAAGAAAAATCAATGATACAGAAATAGATGGGCTTTTAAATCCATATTTTCAATGAATATACTGCCTACTTAAGTAAATCATAATCCCTAACACAGACTGAATAAGATTTCAGTATTTCTACAAGACTCTTACTTGGATAAAGGCCAAAGAAATGCCTATAGTGAAAGAATCATTACTACTAATAATAGTTTAGAAATACTGGGTATAATTTTTTTCCTGTAAAAAGTCAGCAGATCCCATGAGTGTTCCTGTGATGTGAATATCAGTTCTAGTCTAGATGTAAAGAGAAGGATCTAGAAGTCTGCAGTAGGAAAGAGTCTAGAGATATTTATCATAATGGCAATTTTTCATAATGAAAAAATTTATGTTAAATAATTTTAGCAAGGTTAATGAGTTAAGCACACAAAATTCTACATGAAAAAATATGATCAAAACATAAGTTTAAATTAAAGTTGTTTGCTCCTTTGAGGTAAAGAGTTCAGATCTATAAGATTATTTAGCCAAATGTTTTGGAAAATAAGAATTTGTGGAAGGCAACAGATTAGATTGAAACCCCAAAGAGAGCTAACATCAGTGACATTTGTACAACATAAGCAATGTAGAGACGAATGTCTTCATTTAAAATCTTGCAAGTGATTTCCTGTTAAGTATTTTTAAACTGGGGTTAATTCTTCTAGAAACATACACTATGAGACATGAGTAGCATCATGATTCTAGGTTTCCCTATGAAAGAACCAACTAACTCTGTCACTTCAGTGCCTACCTCCAGGATGATCATGATTCTGAATTAGCTAAAGGTAGAGGGACGCCTTCCTTCCCAGAGCACAACTGCTGTGCATCTGCCTACAACATATGCCTCAATTAAAATATCAGATATGGGCTGAGACTGCAATAGAATGGGATTACTGAGCAGGTCCTTAGGATGCAAGAGGAACTTACCTCCCAGTGTTTGAATTGTTTCCTAACTACAATTATTTCCAATTATGCTCAAGTCTGACTCAAAGAGACCTCAACAAAGTTTCTCCAATTTGTGGCAGTGTCTAAGCCCCACTTAATCTCCCTTCTCCAAGCCCAGGCACAGGAACATCAACCACTCTCCATTCCTCCCTCATGATGAAATAATCCTTCATTGTCTTAATGACCTTGGCATCCCACAGTCCCCATGCTGTGGCCTCCTTCCTTACAGAGTCCACATCTCGCTTTTGTCTTTCAGAAATATGCCAAGTGATTTCATACAGGAGGCCTCATCCATCCATGCATGGGCATGGGTACACCGATAAATATCCGCATATGCCCAACAGAGTCCCCACCCCAACACCATGAGTGCTCACACATACCTGTACACACAGGCACTCAGACACAAATGCACATACACTCATTTTCTTTCTCACCAAGAATTATTCTTTAATTTTTGTTTATCTCAATTATTATTCACTTCTTATGACACAAACTTGGATTATTATTTTACTACCATACAAAGTGATGGAGAAAGACGAAATTTTTATAAGAATTAAAAATCCCTAAATTGAGGCGTCATATTTATTTTATTATAATTTCCACCAACATTTATTGTATGTTTGCATTTTATTGTTTTAAATCTTCTTGTTCCTGTACCCATACATATTTTAAAGTGAGCATCTTTTATATAAAAAATTTGCTCAATCATAAACCTATATGCATAAAAAATGAATGTTTCTTATAACTCCATAAGGAGGAAAAATCTCCCATTCTGGAAGAATTTTGGGCTGAATGGCCTATAAGAATATAGATTCGGAGAAAAGCAATAATGCTTTCAAGCCTGAATTTAGAGGCATGGGAACGGTGTAAGCAAACCTCTGTGGATTCTTGTGTTGCGTTTCCTACCTCGCGTCTTAATAACATTCTCTCCCATGATGTTAATTTTGCCTTTGAAGAAATAATAAACATAATTTAATTTCCAATCGTTACCATGGTGAAAGCTCTCCCCCTACACTTGTAAATGTGGATGACTGACAGTGTTGTGCTGTCTTCTGATGGCTCTTCAGTCTGTTTTAAAGTCCACAGCTGGGAATACAGTCTTCCTAAAAGAAGTATGATGGATGGCCCAGTCAGGGATCAGAAGACTCTGAGCTGGTGAAAGAAGCCATCTGTTGGTGCAGGATCTGTGAATGGGGTCTGACAGAGTAGCAGGAACTCAGCGTTGAGGCAGCAGCTTGCCACCCTCAGTTCCAACACAATGACACTATCTTCTGACACAACATCCACATGCATGCCTAATTTCACTCATGAATTGCAGTGGCTGTTTAGCAGATCTCATCCATCCTCACATGCTTTTGGCATCTGAGATGCGGCCAAGGCCTGCTCACCTTTGGAGAATGAACTAACAGGGGTGGACTATGGGGAGCTGGACAGACAAGCCTTCTAAAGCAGATTACTGAATGAACTGCCCAGGTCAAAACCATTGCAATCAATACATCCTGAAGGTCACTGTGCCCCAGCGCCTAATGACAGTCAGGTTTTGTTTCTCATTTCATTTTGCTTTAAATTACCATTCTTTGGTACTCAGTATGTGGTAGAGTGGGGGATTATTTTGGTACACTTCAGAGTAAGATCCTATAGATTGTTTTCTGAAATTCTTTTGTGTTTTATCTTTATATTTACGCCTGTTTCTTATGACATGTGTTATAGAACAAAATGAAATGAATGAAATAAGAAAAGGAACAAATATGTAAAACTTTTTCATAAAAATGATAAAATTTCAAGATCTGTGATTTTAACATTTTATTTATTTACTTTGTGTGTACAAACCTGTATGTATGTGTGTGTGCTTATGCCCCATGAGACCCAAATGGAAGTCAGAGGACAACCCATGTTAATCTGCTCTCTCCTATCATCTCTCAGCCCAGAGGCCAAACTTAGGGCATCAGGCTTGGCAGTAAATTCCTTTAACCACTAAGCTATCTATGGGGGCTCTGTTTGTAATCATTTTAATTGTCAGTTTCATTGGATGGAGATATGCCTAAGATAGATGCTACTAGAGAGACCCATAATTGGAAAAATCCATAGAAAATTTAACCATTAGGAGTACAACCCCAATGGATACATTTGTCATCAACTCCAACCCCTAAGTCTCTCAGAATATCTAGGAAAAGAGGACAGAAAGATAGCAAGAGCCAGAAGACCAAGGTTTCTGCTGATAGATAGTATCCTCTAGATAGAACAGGAACGTTACACCCAAGAACTCTCAATAACATGGTTGCTTGAACATGACCAAGATAGTTATAACACCAACTGATATGCCAATGTGGATATAAAATTTCACAAGGTCTTGCTATGAGATGAAGAGCTATAGGAAGTCAATGGCTGCTGAGAGAGGGAAAATCAGTCTCCTGTAGACCCTAGATCCTGCACACTGGCCAATTCTAACTTGTCATTCCTGAACACCTGTACTCACAAGCAAGGCTAAGTGGACTCTGTATTGTCTATGTGTATATGTGTATCATGTATGTATATGTGTGTATATATATGTATGTGTGTGTGTTTTGTGTGCGTGTGTGGGTATGTGATGTATGTGTGTATGTATGTGTGTCTGATGTATATGAGTGTGAATATAATCATAATTTTAAAAGAAGAGGTCATGATGAATTTAGGAGAGAAGGATATATATGGAGATATAATATATATCTGCACTGCCTGGTATATAGTTTTATTTGAAGAGTTTTTATTTTTAATTGTATGTGTTTGTCTGTCTGTCTGTGTTTGTGTATGTTCATATTTGTGTGTGTCTGTGCATGTGTGAGTGCTCTTGTGTGTGTGTCCACATGTGTGTTTGTCTGTGTGTATATGAATGCACCTATGTTTGTGTGTGTGTGTCTCTCTCTGTGTGTGTGTGTGTGTGTGTGTGTGTGTGTGAGAGAGAGAGAGAGAGAGAGAGAGAGAGAGAGAGAGAGAGAGACAGACAGACAGACAGACAGACAGAGAGACAGAGACAGACACACAGAGACACAGAGAGACAGAAAGAGAAAGATAGAGACAGAGAGAGAGACAGAGGGGGGTGAAGGAGAGGGAGAGGGAGAGTGTGTTGAGCATGTAAGACATATGCCCAGGTTCCTGTGGAGGCCAGAATAAGCCATCTGATTCCCTAATGCCCTGATCATCTGAGCTGGAATCCCCTGTATGGATGCTGTGTGTCCCCTGCCATGAGGTACTGGGAGCCAAACTTGGGACTATACATGCTCTTAACCACTTAGCCATCATTTCAAGCATGATCTGAATCACTGAGAGTATGTAATGAGTCTTTAAATTGAACAAAGTGACCCTTCCAAATTGTTTTCTTGGTTCCCTTTGTCAATTGACTTTAGGCATTCTGACTCTGTTTTTCATAAATTCAGAATGATCTTGTCCTGCTATATAAAAGCATTTTAGGTTTGAAATTCAGTTGGTCACATACAGTATCTAACCTAAGTGGCAAGATGTTGTAGACCCTTCCAAATAAAAATGGTACTTATGATACTTGAATTTTTCTTTAGTATTTAGAGTTTTAATTTACAACTTACATATATTTTATTAGATATTCTCACCCTAGATTTTGAGCCATTTTGGGCAATATTTTTCACTTTTATATCTATGTTTGGTTACTAATATATGGCAACATAATTTATTTACTCCATATATCCTGACTCCCTCATTACACTTTTCAGTACACGATCTTGTCTATAAAGATTCCATGGCATGTTCTGTGTATAGTTCTGTGTATATTCCACAAGGTCATAACAATATTATTTCTTTCCAAGCTTTCTTTTGTTTCTCTTTCTTACTGCAAAAGTTTAGTCTTTCAGCGTCTGTTAGTTACTTAAAGGCTGAACTGAGAATTCGGGAAGGACTGTCCAGAGAGTTTGTAAAGCCTTATTTCTGGATATGTCTGGGTGGGTGCTTCTGGAAGACATTAACATCTCTTAGAAGGATTGAATAAAGCACAAACGGAGAGAGAAGTGACTGCTTTGCTGTTTGAGAGCAGCATGCATCTTCTGCTGCAGACAGCAAACACACCTACTTCTTAGGGTTTTAGCCTCAGACTGGAACTGAAGTGATCAGAGCCCTGAGCTAGCAACTTTCAGAGGCAAACACTCTCAGCAATGAGTGCTGAATCTCCATCTCAAGAGCCCACTGAGAGTGTCTTAGCTTCTGTCATCCTGGCTTGAGTTAGTGTGGACTCAGTGTACATACCAGTATATACCTCTACAAGTATCTTATTTATTTGCTACTTACTATGTATATAGTGTATTTTCATTACCTTCAACCTTACTCTGTCCTCAAGTCAACTTCTTTCCAAGAAGTCAGGGGTTTTATAGAGATGTGTAAGGGAAGCATCCCTCTAAGAGGCATATAAATATTAATCTGTCTCCTTTTAAAATATATATTACATAGTGTATAATATACATATTACATGTAGTATATTATATATACCTACATATGTATAAATACATATTATATGTAATTACAAAATAAAAACTAATTGCAAATTGTGCCATCCTTCTATAATTTTAGAATAATTTAAACACAATAATATTAACTCTTTAAGAGTTTACTATCATTCATGAAACGAGCCAACTGAGCCTGAACAGTAGTTTTTGAAAAATTCTTTTGTAAATTGTGGATTCAGACTTTTTTATTTGTTTATTTATTTATTTATTTATTTATTTATTTATGTATGTATTTATTTGAATCTTCTTTTCATATTGGGAACTTGTGTTCAGTTTCATTCTGAGTCTGTTTCAAATGCATGGATTAAGTTTGTAAGTTGAGATCAGTAAATCACAATGGGACAGATACCTTTTTAATCACATTAACAGATCAGAAGGGAAATCACAAGCACCCCCTATTATGGTTACCTCCTCCAAGCAGCAATTTGGGCCAAGACCCCTTCTGGTTTTTCTTTTCTCAGTTCTCACTCTGATTGATTTCTGACCTTCCCTCCATTCAATTGCTTTTGACTCAGTTTATTAATACCCTGTACATTCCTGAAAGAGGAACCTAGATGCTTCCCTTAAGAGTGTTTGGCACATAACATGCCTATTTAATGCTGTGAATTTTGTTTCTAAGCAACAATTTTAGATGGTCCCCACAAATATTGATATTTCATGTTTTAATTATTGTCCAATATAGTAGCACTTATTTCTGCTGAGACTCTCTCATAAACACAGAGAAATGTATATACTTGCAGAATCCTTTTCAAATGTTTCTCTTCTCTCTCTGTCATTTTGCTACTGATTTGGAGTTAATATTTATATGTGAGAACAAAATCTTTGTGCATTCATTTCTTTCAACTGAATTGAGGTTTGCTTTAAAACCCTGGGTATGGTTTTAGAATGTATAGCATGCACTCTTAGATTATAATGTGTCTGTGTTGGTGCTATATTCTTATATATGCCTCTTGGTTTTATGCTTCATTTATTTAATCATTTTTGGGAAGAATTTTACATTCTCCAATTATAGTTGTGAATGTATGTCTCCTTTGTGTCTGCTAATTTTTATTCCACATATTTTGTAGCCCTATTTCTTGGTACGTCTACATTTAATTGGTACATTTAGTTGGGTTGTCTTTCTTAACATTCCATATCTTCTGTCTTTCACTCTAATCCAACTTCCTCCAATGTTAGTGAATGGCATTAGGTTTTCTCTAGATTATCTACAAGGTTTCTGTCCTTGTACATTTCAACTAGTCTGTGTACTTGTGTTTAAGCATATATTTACTAACAGCACATAACTATGTCATTTTGAGTCATTTTACTACAATAAAAGAATTATTTTGTGCTATTTGAACATGTCTGTTTAGTGTGGTCATTAAGATGCTGAGGGATTAATCTGCCATTGCTTATGTCTTCTTTGAGCTTGTTGTCACTCTAATTGGCTTCTACAGCAGAGGACAAGTTGTGTGCAGCTGAAATAGGAGACTTACTAAAAGGCTTACAGAATCTGGGGTGGAGCAGTCCAACAATAGCTGTCTAAGGGCTGGAACTGCCTGAAAAACCAGAAGTTCTATAGGAAAGAGCCCGGAGGGCTTACACAAGAAGGATGTTGAGTGTTGGAGTCCTGCTGAAGAACCACAAGTTCCAGTTCAGGTTCAAAGACTGAGGGGCACTTTGTATCTGAGGTCTATAGGAATAGCACGTACCTACTGCAAAAGAGCTGAATGTGTACGCACAGCGACGTGCCCCTCCACCCAGGTCCTACTGGGCCCTGCCCTCACACTGAAGGAATATCTTCCTTTACCAAGTAACTGATCAACACATGGAATATCCCTGGTTGCTCTATGAGTTCATATACATAAATTCAAAATAACATTTCTGCCTCTGTCATAAGAGTGACTTAGCTCCTCACATCCCTCAATGCATCCCTATTTTTACTTTAATTTTCTTATTTCTCTGTTCATTAAAATACACAGGAGCAGTGTCGAATTCTGTCTGAAATGTGCCTAAAAGAGCCAGGGGTAAAGGAATTTTAAATTTCTTCACCTCTATTTTTGCTTTCTGTGTTTTGCCCTCTCTATTAATATTACTGAATTCTATCGTTTTTATCTTTCAATTTACAAAATTCTTTCACTCACTCCTTCACCACATAGTGTCATTTCCCTCAAGTGTTCTAGTGGCTTTTATTCATGAAGTATGTCTCTGTGCCCTCTTGAAACTGGGGGACATTTTCACACCATATGGCTTCTGAGTTGACAGCTCTTGAAAACTGCCATTTGTAACTGACTTTCAGTTTCTGGTGACAGCTGTTATCATGTATTTTACTCCTGATAGAAACAATTTTTTTCTATCGCTGCTTTTATGGTAATTTTTTGTCATTGGTCATTCAGGTCAGACTGTGATGTTCATTGGCGTGGAATACATGGATATGTCCTGCTTGCCATTCATTGAGAATGAATATTCAGCTTAGACTTCTGTGTACTCTGAGACCATATAAGTCATTCCTTCTTCAAGTATGCTTTGTTTTTTTCTTCTTTCCTCTATTATTCCAAGACTCAATAAGTTGTTACATTATTCTTATAGTTCTATGGGTCCCCAAGTCTTAATTTTTGGTGTGTATATTTATTTGTGGGTATAGGTGTGATACTGTGGCAAGCTTCTGGAAGTCAGAGTTCAATTTGAGGGAGAGAATTTTTTTCCTTTATCTTATTGTCCTTGGGAATCTAACTTGGTTGTTAGGCTTGGTGGCAAGAAGCTTTACCCTGTCTGCCATCTCACAAGCCTTCTTCAAGTTTGACTTGAGCAAGTAAACTCATTCTCTTTCCAGCTGCCTTCTGTGTTTCTTCTAGACCTTACAATCTGCTTAGCAGCTAGACACTGAGAAGATTTATTGATTGATGTTTTATTAATTGAAGAAGTCTCACTTTTTTCTTCACATCTGCAATTTCTTTACCAAAAAAAATTCTCATTTGTCTATCTTAAAATTGTATATAAATTCTTTTGGAGGCAGTTTCCTAATGGCTGCTTTAAAATGTTTACACAAAAATTCTAATGTTTTAAACTCATTGCTGGCATCTGTCAATTGCCTTTTTTTTTTCTGGCTTGTTCTCTACAAATGCCTCTCCATGGCGGTTGAATGGATATATAAACAATTAAAATAAAGAGTAACATCTTTCGTTTGTTTTAAAATTGAATTTGTCAGTCATAAAACGCAACAAAATTTCCTGGTAAAAGTTATGTAATAGATGGAATATGTAAATAAAACATAAGTCTTATCACTGCCAGCTTGATAGAAAATTCCGTGCTCTGCAAACTTCTTAGACTGGGTCACCATCACTCACTGAATAGATTACAATGACAGCTCCTCTGGTGGTCTCTTCTCTTCTAGCCTTGTCACACTCTGTGTTTCCTCAAGCCCACCTGGGTGCAATGTTCTAGAATGTTCATATGGTTATGTAATTAAGACCACTACTAGACAAATACATGAAGTCCTTGTTGAATTCAAGCAAAAGAACATTGACCTCTTTATGGTTCCTACAGGATGTGCCTGTGCTTCCCTCTCGGGCAACCTCGTCTACTGCCCTTGTCTGTTGTCTGAATCTGCTTCTATGGGACAAATTCTTCAGGTGCCTCCCTCTCCTCAAGCAGCTCTGGCCTCTCAGTCATCTCAGTGTTCTTTTCTCTGCTGGAAATGCTCAATATTTCCCTTACACATTGGCTTTTACCTGTAGTTCCTGCAAGTAGTTCTTCAAAGTTTTACCTTCCAACAACACATCCTTGTCTTGTTTCACTTCCATTTATGTTAAATTTTTACACATATGTCAAATTTATGTTAAATTTATACCCTGCTGAATTCCCAAGCTGAACTTGCCTTTTATGTTTCATATCACAGCACTAAGACTGTAAAATAGTATCCTGTGGACCATTGTAGGAATCTCTGTGTCTTGTATTATAAGGAACTCCTTTCCACCATCATGTTTTCAGTGTCTGGTATGGTGTCCTTGTGTCACATGTCATTCATGATAAATAGCTACTGAGCAAGCCAATCAGCAATAAACTTTCTATAAATCATAACAGGAGCAATTTTGCTGACACCAGTGAATGTGTCATGCATGTATAAATTATAAACTGCTCAATATAAATAGAAATTAAATTATGCCATTCAAACAAATACTAAATTAAGTGGGAGTGGGAGGTGGGAGTGGGGATGGATTTGGGGAGGATGTGAGAGTATAATGGATGTGAATGTGTCATAGCTAAACTCATGCACAAACTCATAGGTCCACATGTCATCTCTACACAGCCATGCTGCAAAGGTCTCTGAGAGCATTCACATCCCAGAAAAATTTTCCCACAGATGCTTCTCTGTGGACTGGTCGCTGAACTCTCACCAGATTCTGAAGCCATTGGCACTTCAGTCATGCACTTCAACACTCCAGAATTGTGAGAAATAAATTCTTCTTGATTGCAAATAGTCCAGACCATGATATTTTGCTATAGCATCCCAGATTGGGTAAGGCATTTAGAAATGAGCAAATAGTATATTCTGGAATTGAATCTTCTTTTTTACATTAAAATTAGAGCCAAATGGAGAGCTCCTTTATAACATCTATCATGTTATGGATTGCCTCCTTCTTTACCCATAAGAGATGAATCAGTGTCTGTGAGCACAGCAAATATCATGTTTCAATCCCAATCTGTCACTGGAAAGGAAACAAGGCAGAGGAAATAGGATGGAGGAGTGGAGGGAGATATGTACAATAGGAGGCAAACAACTACCACATAGTCAGCATTATTGCTCATGGCAATTAGTAAATTCTTATTTAATTCTAGTGATCATAAACAACAGGGGCCAGGAGATGGCTCAGTGGATAACATGTTACTCTGAAAACTCAAAGACAAGCGTTCAGACCTCAGCACCCACAAAAAGCTAAGCATGTTAGTCTCACCCACAGTCCCAATGTTGGGGTGCAGGAAGAAACAACCAAGCTAGCAAACAGCAAGCAACAGGCTCAGGGAGAGACCCTGACTCTGAAAACTAAGGTAGGAAATCATTGAGGGAGACTTCAGTGGTTTAGAGTCTATGAGAACCATCAATACACTAAGCAGAAAAGTCAGACCAAATGGTCCCATGAGGTGTGGTTTCATTTAAATGACACTTTAAAAAACACAAAATTGTAGGTCAGAAGCCAGGTCAGTGGTTCTCAAAGGACAGGACTTCATAGGATTGATAGAAATACCTTACCATGACTGTGAGGTGTTCCCTTATGGTAGACATTGGTGAAAATTATTAAAATTGTACACTTGAATTGGGGTCTCATTGTAAATTTTCCCACAATAAACTTGACTTGAAAGAAAAGTAAAGCAAAGTAATTTTTGTCTAAATTTTGTCTCCAAATTTTACAGAAGGAAGACTGTTGAACTCTCCTCTCTGTCTCTCTCTGTGCCTGTCTCTTTCCCCACTCTCTGTCTCTCTCTTTCTCTCCTGTCTCTCTCTCTGTGTGTGTGTGTGTGTGTGTGTAGCTGTGGAGGCCAGAGCCTCTGGAGTTGGAGTTAAAGGTGGCCATGAGCCTCTCAAGGGGGATGCTGGGAATGTACTCAGGCTTCCTACAAGAACAGCAGGAACTATGACTGTGGCAGCAAGTATCAGACTCCATCTTTTAAAAATATTAAGTATTAGAGTTTTGTATGATATCATCTACACATTTGAGGAGCAGATTCACCCTAAAGTCCTACATGTTTAGAATAAATTTAATTTCAAGGATAACACTGAAAAGTAAAAAACAGTTCTCTTTATGAGCATATGACCCTGGTGAATTCAATTCAGAGGTATGATATGAACTGATTGAACCTGGTGCCAGTCGAAGCAGGTAACTGTGAGCCTAATATACACTATTATCCTATAGAAGCCAGGTTCTGAGGGGTAGGCAGTTTGGGGGAGCCAGGTTCAGTGGGATAGTATTTTGTATGGACTTCTGGAAGGTGTAGGCATCGCTACATGAACACTGTTCATAAACCTACCTGGTGGGATTTGCAAGAGGTGTCAGCTGTTTTAAATTGTGATATGCATTGCTTTTTAGACGATTATAAAGCATCTCTTCCAGAAACTGCTCCACAGTTGTTTTATATTTATATTTTCTCCAAGTACAATATTTCATTGATTCTTAATTAAATGTTTATAAGACTCAAATTGAAGTTAACATGAAATTATATGTTTTATTTGAATTCTGAGAGCAGTCAGAGAACTACGGAACAATGTAAAAAAAGACAAATTATTTCAAAATCTTTTCTACCATAACACATGTTCTGCACCAAGTGTTATTAGCCTTTCGTCAGTAATGAGCTCAGTCATTGAATCCCATTAGCATTGTGAGCATTACCCAAAAAATGTAATAATTAGTTTAAACTCCTCTTTAAAACATTATTTTTATACATTGTTTTGTCCAATTAAACAGTGAACTTCCTAGAAACCTTAACATCTTGAAGACTCGTGGGAATGTTATGGATACTCCTAATGAAACATTTCAGAATTATGAGGTAGTACTGTGTTCTAAGAATTCTATCTTGACAATTTCAGAGAATTAGAAAAGAAAAAAACAAACAAATAACAAAATCAGCCATGAGAGTCTCTGTGTTAATCATGGTGAGGATATTGATCTCTCAAATGAACCAGAATACTGGGCCAGTCCAGCATGCACAAATTCACTTGCACTGTCTGCTTTCATCGGATTGAAACTCATGTGCTAGGAAAGGAACCATTTAATTGACACTACCATGATGTTTCTACTCAGTATCTTTTCTTTCTTTTTTTCTGTTTATTTACTCTATTTACATCCTGATTGCAGCCCTCCTCCATCCTCTCCCAGTCTCACCCTTACAAATCTCTCTCCTACTATCCTCTCTCCCATCCTCAAGAAAGGAAAAGACTTCTCTTTGGTTCCTCCTCCTCCTCCTCCTCCTCCTCCTCCTCCTCCTCCTCCTCCTCCTCCACCACCACCACCACCACCACCACCACCACTCCCACCACCATCACCACCACCACCTAGGGACATCTAGTTACAGCAGGACTAAGTGCATCCTCTCCCACAGAGTCGCAAGCAGTCACTCTTGGGAAAGGGGATCCAATGGCAGGCAACAGAATCAGAGGCAGCCCCTGATCCAATTGTTAGGGGACCAAACTGCACATCTGCTATAAATGTGTAGGGGGCCTAGGTCTAGCTTCTGCATACTCTTTGGTTAGTGGTTCAGTTTCTTTAGCACCCATGGGTCCAGGTTACTTGACTCTGTAGGTCTTCTTGTAGTGTGTTTAGGAGATAATTATTCTAGGATCCAGTCTGTATGCATAACAGAGTATCATTAATACTGTCAGGGATTGCCTCTCTCATAAGGTATGGGTTTCAAGTTGGGGCAGTTCTTGGTTGGCCATTCCCTCAGTCTGATCCATCTTTATCCCTGCACATTTTATAGGCAGACTTTGGGTTGTAGGATTTTTGAGTAAGTTGTTATAACCTCACTCCACTGAGAGTTCTACCTGGCTACAGAAGACTTCACTTTAGTCTCCATATCCACAGCTGGTAGGAATCTCATCTACGATCACCCCCATGGACTCCTGGGAGTCTCCCTAGTCCCAGAACTCCAACTAATCCCAGAGATGATCTCCATGAATTTTCATTCTCACTCAAGCACTATACAGCCCCTCCCTACCCCATAATCAATCCCCATCCCAGTTCCTATGCGCACTCCTTCTACCTAGTACCCTTTCTCTATGCACCTCTAATGACTATTTTGTTTCCTCTTCCTAGTGAGATTTTTGCATTGTCCCTTGGCCCTCGTTATTAGTTAGTTTCTTTGGGTCTATGAATTGTAGCATGGTTATACTGTACTTTAGTGGCTCACGGATGCTTATAAGTGAGTGCATACTATACATGTCTTTCAGGCTCTGTGTTAGCACACTCAGGATGGTATTTACTAGTTCTGTCAATTTTCCTATAAATTTCATGATTTCCTTGTTTTTAATAGCTGAGTGTTATTCTATTGTGCAGATGTACCATGGCCACCCTGAATGTGCCCAACCTAGTATGACCTTTCTTTTCTTTCTCTAAATTATTTTTCTTATTTGGAGACATGTAACTAAGGATGACATCAAACTCCTTATAAAGCACAGGATGGCCATGAAACTTTGAATCCTTCCATCTTTCTTCTTCAGTGTTGAGACTACAGGTATTCAGTGCCTGTAGAGCTGGGCATCTAACCCAGGCCTTCATGCAACCTAGACAAGCATTCACTAACCGAGATAACTTTTTTAACCTTTTTAAGCTCCCTCCTTTCCCTCCCCCGCCATATGTATGTGTGAAACTCTGTCATTTTGGCCTTTGTTTCAGATAGAATTTTATTGTAATTATCAGGAACAAGTAATATCATTAAAATATTTGTGCAACAATCCTGACAAAGAAATGGAAGGAGAATCTACAGTCAGTGATGAAAATATCACCTCTCATTATTCTACTGCTTGCTGTCTAGACCAGTGGTTCTCAGCCTTCCTAATGCTGAAATCCTTTAACACAATTCCTCCTGTTGTGATAAGCTACAACCATACCATTCTTTTTGTTGCTGTTTCACAACTTCAATTGCTATTGTTACAAATCATAATGAAAATATCAGTGCTTTCCAATGGTCTTATGTGATACTTGTGAAAGGTTGTTTGCTCCAAGGGATTATAACCCACATGTTGAGAACCTCTGCTCTACATAGACAGACAGTTATATTCTTAATATTCTTTCCACCACTACAACTGAGGGCTCATCAACTGAAAATAAAGTATGCTTCATTTTAGGATGATAAACCTGTAGAGTGCTAAACAGAACATGCTGCATCACTCACCTCCAAGGTAAGGAGCTGAGGACCAATACGTTTCTTATGAATGATCATCAGTTTGAAGCATTCACAACTTGAAACTGGCCCACATGCTCACAAACACTATACCTATCAAAAGGGTTCCCTCCCTTAGAGACCTGTTACCTATAATTTGTAAAAATTAAGCAACCAGGAAAAACTTACAGATATATTGAAAAATTTTGCTATGGGTTTTGGTGATTAAATGTGCTCTTGGGTTTTCCATTCCTACCTTACCACAATAATGGACCTGTGAGAAAACTATGATTCAAAGTCATGTTAACACGGTAAATCATTTTTAGAGTAATTTGTATAATTATAAATATACTATTTGATTTCATGTATGGTCTATTTATACTTTGTCCTTGCCTCATTTCCATGGCAGAAAATGTATGTGATGTCTGCACATACGTCTACAAGGCAGAGTGCACATATTTCATATGAATCACTTGAAAACACTTTCCTGTATACAGCCCAGGGCATTTTCAGGTCAGCCTGGTCATGCAGTCTTTAATACATAGAACTAGGTGGCCAATAAATTATCTATGAGTGACATTAAAATATCCACCATGAAAGACCAGATGGCTCAGCACATTGGCGATTCATTAGCTAGTTTCCATTTTTCACTGTACAGAATGACTAAGATCAGCGTCATATACCATCTGCCAGAGGATAAGGGATGGGGATTAGTGGGCTTAGTCTTGTCCACATAGACAGATGCCTGTATAGAGGGATGAGACTCATTTCACCTACAATTTATTTATTTATGACTCTTTTAATAAAAACTTCTCTTAATTTTATCTCTGAATACTGTGATAACAAAGCCTGACAAAAGCATGTTAGGAAGAAAAAAGTTACACAATAGGCAGACAGCTCTTGAAGCAGCTAGTCACATCCACAGTCAGGAGCAGAGAGAAGGATACAGTGCATGTCTGTGCACACTGCACACTCACTATTGTTATACAGGTCAGAATCCCTGCCTGGGAAATGACACCCACAGTACATGGGTCTTCACACCCTAAAATAACCAGGAAAATCTCCCGTAGTTGTACCTGAAGGGTAGCCTGATCTGGAAAGTTTCTCATAGACAGTTTCGGATACGATTTCAGATGGGTCAAGTTCACAATTAACATGAGCCAGCACAGACGTAAAGTGCAAAATTTAATGGTGATTGAAGAATCTTGCAGGTTACAGTCAATAGAGGATGAGGAACAATTCAAATGACTTCTAAACTTTCCACTTCAAAAGAACACACCTATTTTTCAACACAACCCTCTGGGACAAGGATTGACTCTTTCCTAAGAATAAGGAATGAATATTTGCCTTTTAAACATCTTAATAAAGGGAATTCAACAAAATAGTTATACACCATAGCTCAATTTATATTCAGAAAACATAAAATATCTTAATGATATATTTGACATAGGAATAATATATTTTAAAAGTTTTAAATTTTATTGAAAGGTTAATTAAAAGTTTTTAAAGGTGTGATTAATAAGAGGAAAAGAATAAGAGGATAAGAGAACTGAAAAAGTTTATGACTTTCTCCCATCCCTCCCATGTCCTCTTCTTCAAACCCTTCCCTTGTCTTCTATGCCTAACTCCATCTAAAATTCATGGCATATATATGATATATATTATATATATCATATATATCATATATCATATATTTTATATATTTTCATATTATATATTGAATTACTACTTTATAACTGTAATTCTGATACTCTTGTGAATGATAATGTGAATATTTGATATGTAGGCTATCTTCTGAGACTCACAGATTAAGAACTACTGATATAGAAAGAAATTAATCAGAGCATTGCCTGACTCTAACTGGACTACAAGCTAAAGGGTAAATGATACCATATATACAATATGTAGTATATATTATTTTTATATATAAACATAAATATATTAAAATGTAAAATTTTTATATGTGTGATATGCATATAATTTGTCTTTTTAACAGAACAGAAACATTTGTGTATTTTCATAGCCACTTTAAAAAGTAACTTAGAAATGTAATAATACTTTAAGTTAATTCTTATAGTAAAATAGTATGAAGCAGTCTAAATATTACTTTGATATGAAAAATCTCAAGAGGAATGATAATCTAGGATTCTAGCATGAGTCTACTTGATTTTCAGATATTTAATTAATACATTATATGTTCTCATTTGATTGAAAACAATCAAATCATCTTATCAAGAAATATACAATAAAATAACAATGATGTATAAATTATTTATTTTAATGGACATACTTATTTCTGTCTCTAACATATTTGAACCACAAGCCTCTTTCTCTCTTTATCTCTATCTCAGTCTACTTTAAAGGCAGGTCTAATCCTATTAAACATCATTTTTCCTTTGTATTTTCAGCATCATGTTTTTCATAGATTGCCAGCATAGTGAAGGGCTGCAAGCTAGAGTAATCTCATAATTCTTTTATTTAATTTGATGAACTGATGAATTAAACTTTAATTTATTACTCATCCTTAATTCTTGACTTTCTCCTTAGGGGTAGAATTAATTTTCTTATTTAATTTGTGATAATTGAGCTGATACCTGGATTCACTGAATATTAGAAGGCTCTAGCAACCCTGCCACTCCTGTTAACCGTCAAGGAGTTTCTCTTACTCCTTATCTTTTTGGAAGCTCCACTGAAAAGCTTCCTCAGCTTTGGAGACGGTCTTGAGGAAGGGATGTTTGGGAACAATAAAGGAAACAACTCACAGTCAATGTTGAGCGCAAGCTGATAGCTCTGTGGTCTGCTGGAGATCACTCTCTAAGGAGCTTATGGGTTTTCTGACCAAAGACAGAAAAACCTGCTAGAAAGATTCTAAAAGAGTATTAATAGCTCACTGGATAGCTTTTGGGTTTTCCAACCAGAATCAGAAAACCTGATAGGAAAAAATGTAAAAGAGTTGTGGTAGCTCTGTAGATAGCTCAGCTATTAAAGACCAAAACACAGTCTTTTATTTGCATATCAATTCCATAATTTATCCCAGATTCCCTTTTGATTATCCCATGAATCAGCATCTTAAGGCCTTAGCTCCTTAATTCTTAGAAAAAGAATCAACAAAGTACAGTAAGTATATTTTTTGCAAGAATTTTTTATTAATTATTTTTTTATATTTTTATTTACATTCAAAATCATTTCCCCTTTCCCGTTCCCTCCCTCCCCGAAAGTCCCATAAGTCCCCTTCCCTCCCTCTTTTCCCCATTCAACTCCCTCTCGCTTCTCTGTCTCGGCATTCCCCTGCATCCAGTCTTTCCAGGACCAGGGGTCTCTCCTTCCATCTTCTTGGAAATCTATTGATATGCGTATTGTGTCTAGGGTATTCCAAGATTCTGGGTTAATATCCCCTTATTAGTGACTGCATACTATGTGTGTTCTTTTGTGATTGGGTTACCTCACTAAGGATGATATTTTCAAGTTCTGACCATTTGCCTAGGAATTTCGTGAGTTCATTGTTTTTAATTGCAGAGTAGTATTCCACTGCTGGTGGGATTGCAAGCTGGTACAACCACTCTGGAAAGCAGTCTGGCGGTTCCTCAGAAAATTGGGCATGACACTCCCAGAGGATCCGGCTATACCACTCCTGGGCATATACCCAGAGGCTTTACCTGCATGCAATAAGGACACATGCTCCACTATGTTCATAGCAGCCTTATTTATAATAGCCAGAAGCTGGAAAAAAAACCCAGATGTCCCTCAACGGAGGAATGGATTCAGAAGATGTGGTATATTAATTAATTTTATATACTCCATATTTTATTCCCTACCCCACCAACCCCTGTCCACACTCCTACTGTTGCACATCCCATACCTCCTCTCCTCCCCCTGTCTACACATGGATGTTCCCTAAACCCACCCCATCTGACCTCTAAACTCCAAGAGGTCTCCAGTCTCTTGAGGGTTAGGGGTGTCATCTCTGTATGAACACAGACCTGGCAGTCCTCTATTGTATGCTGCCTGTTTGGTGGTCCAGTGTTTGAGAGATCCCGGGATTAATTGAGATTAATTGACATTGCTGGTCCCCCTAAAGAGTTGCTCCTAGCTGCATTCAGCCTTCCCTAATTCAATAGCAGGGGTCAGCTGCTTCTGTCCATTGGTTGGGTGCAAATATCTGCATCTGACTCTTTCAGCTGTTTGTTGGGTTTTTCAGAGTACTGTCATGCTAGGTCCCTTTTTGTGAATGCTCCATAGCCTCAGTAATAGTGTTAGGCCTTGGGACCTCCCCTTGCACTGGATCCCACTTTGAACTTGTCTCTGGACATTCTTTTCCTCGGGCCCCTCTCCATTCCATCCCTGTAATTCTTTCAGATAGGAACAATCATGGGTCACACTTATGACTGTGGGATGATGCCCCTGTCCTCCATTTGAAGCCCTGTCTTCCTGCTGGAGGTAGTCTCTATAAGTTTTCTCTCCCTACTGTCAGGCATTTTATTTAAGTTTCCTCCCTTTTAGTCCTGTTAAGTCCCTTACCTCCCAGGTCTCCGGTGCATTCTGGAGCCCCCTACCCCCCAACCTCCTATCTCCAGAGGTTGCCTGTTCTGTTTCCATTCTTTCTGCTGGTCCTCGGTTTCAGTGCTTTTCCCTCTCCCAATTTCAGATCAGGTTACCCTCTCTTCCCACTCCCCTCTCTCCCCTGCCCCACCTATTTTCCCTTCCCAGGTCCCTCCCTCCCTCTCCACTTGTGATTGCTTTCTCCCCCCCCCCCCAAGTGGGATTGAGGTGTCCTCACTTGGGCACTTCAGCTTGTTGACCTTTGGGAGTTCTGTGTGTATCTAAGATATTCTATACTTCTTCTATTTTTTTGGCTAATATCCATTTATTAGTGAGCACATACCATGCATATCCTTTTGGGTCTGAGTTACCTCACTCAGGGTGATATTTTCTATTTCTTCCATTGTTGGTGGGGTTGCAAACTGGTACAACCACTCTGGATATCAATCTGGAGGCTCCTCAGAAAGCTGGAAATAGATGATCCTGAAGACCCAACTATACCACTCTTGAGAATATACCCAAAAAATATCCCACCATGCCACATGGTCACATGTTCCACTATGTCCCTAGCAGCCTTATTTGTGATAGCCAGAAGCTGGAAACAACTACAATGTCCTACGAGAGAAGAATGGATACAGAAAATGTGGTTCATTTACACAATGGAATACTACTAAGCTATTAAAGAAGGAGGACATCCTGAGTTTTGCAGGCAAGTGGATGGAACTAGAAAATATCATCCTGAGTGAGGTAACTCAGTAAGTACATTTTTAACACAGCAAATTCAATGCTGTTTGCTGAGCATAGAGCTTGTGGTTGCCAAATTTAGACATAGAGGCTATTTTTATGTGAAAAAAGTAAACTTTCTGTTTTCCAACTCCTTCACTGCCTAAGCTTGGCTGTCATGGAACTTGCTCTGTAGACAAGCTCAGAGAATGCCCTGCCTTTGTATAAACAAACAATAAGCTTAGCTAGGTGGGATCCTGCCCTGACATCACCACTTTCTCACTTCCTGGTACCTCTACTACTTGAACTGTGAGACTTGTTTTTTAACTATTCCTTTCCCTTTACTGACTCATTAATGCAGCTGTCTCTATTATTTCAAGTTTGTGAAGCCCCTCATTCAGTTTATATCACATCCTTATATTTCGCATAGTTGAGAAGTGTATTGTTTATATATTCTTGGACTCATGTTTTCCGAGTTCTTTCCCACAGCCTTAAGGGTTGTCCTGAAGGCCATAACATTATCATTTTACTAAGGAATATTAGACACATTCTTGCTTCCTAGACTTATCCTGTTTCTATTTATCATGGAGTCGTTAACCCTGGTAGGGAGAACACTCCTTGATAAACTTGAGAGAGAGAGAGAGAACATTCCAAGGAACATGAAAAATATCTACATTATTATGCAAACAAGCCTCATGTCTACAACATCCATAAGCACTCACAGAGACCCATGTCTAGCTGGTTCTGCTCCAGGGGCAAGAACTTTGTTACAGAGTCTCTTCTTTGACCATGCTGAATCTGAAAGTGCTCCATTTCCACAATTGGTATTTCAAAAGCCTTGTCATCATTACTTAAAAACCTCATAGTCATTGTATTTCCTTTAGTATCATAAAGTGTAAGCAAGAAGTTTAGGCACTACTGCAGAAAGCAGATTCTCAAAGAGGCAACTTAAAATTTTCAAACACTCACTTTCTTTTTTTTTTTTTCAAACACTCACTTTCAAGCAAGCAGTCCTCAAAGGGTTTGCATTGATTCTCAGTCTTCCTAATGCCAAAACACTGCAATGTAGTTCCTCAAGTTGTGGTGATCCCTAAACATAATATTATTTAACCTCTACTTTATAACTCTAATTTTGCTACTGTTATGAACAGTAATATTTGATTTGCAATTTTTCTGATGAGACCCTCAGGTTGAGAACCAATGGCTTATAGAGAAAATAATCAAAGAATTGAATTACTCTAACCTGACCACAAGCTAAAGGGTAAGTGGAACCTAAATTCAATTATCTGCCTCTACTTGACCCTTAACCCTAACCCAAACCCTAACCCTAACCCTAACCCTAACCCAATCCCTAACCCTAGCCTCAACTCTTGTTAATTGGTTTGATTATCTACCTCCTTTCTCAAACACCAACCTTAATTTGGGGTCCACAGAGAATAACCTTTAACTGTCTGTCCCATTAAGTCAATAATAATTAAATACATGTAATTATTTGATTGGTCCTGCGATGTGTCCTGGATAGAACACTGTTTTCACATTTGCTTCAATAAAAGACCGATTGACCCAAAAATTCTATGGGACTCTCACCTTTTACCTGTCCCTACCTCACCTCTTCTTGCAAGGCACACTGATCTACTGGGCTCTGGCTTCATCAAAGGTTACCCCCTTTACCTTTTTCTGTGTCCTTTGGCTCATGAAGGTTTGCTTAGAAGAAATCCTAGTCATTGCCAAACTGTCCAGCTCCAAATTGATGTTCCAATCTTACTGTCTTCCTGTTTTTTGTAGTGAACAGTTCCTTAATTTCCCAGGTCTCCTTCAGATGACAGAGCCTATTGGAACTTACAGTTTTATTATTGGGACTATTATCATATTCACATCATGTTAAACAGAAAAAAAAAACTAAGTACAGACACCTTGTTTAAATATAAGGATATCAGGTAGCTGGGGTAATATGATGAGTGAGAAGGGAAATGGGTCCAAAATGATACAGCTAGGGTGGCCTTAACAGGCATGCTTATATAGACAACACATTTCACATTATGAAAAACTGATAGGAAATATATATATCACTAAATTTTATTGAAAACAAATATGAGAGAACCAGAATAAAAGAACTAAATATTTATAATCTGTTATAAAGACACATAAATAGGAAAGTGTTTATGTCTTAGTTATGTTGGTAGAACATTTTTGAAGTATGCAGAGAGCCATGTGTTTACTTCTTGGCCCTGCATGAGCTCGGTGTGGTGGGACATACACTAGTAATCCCAGCACATAGAACAAAGAGGCAGAAGATCAAAAGATCAGAGTCATTCTTGCCCATCTTGCAGGTGTTTGAAGCCAGCTCATGCTATATGTGTTTCAAAACACAAGGGCATAAAGAGCATATTTAAATGATTCTCTAGACACATAGATAGTTATACTTACATATATACAATCTGGAATAATAATAATAGTAATAAATGTGATGATAATGCAAAGGGAGATGTTAGAAATGTTTTCCAGAAGAGAAAAACGGATTGTATTAGAGAAAATATCTTCCTGGAAAGATCAGTTATAAGAGACAAAGACACAGTGGTGCATGATATTTGATCAAACTGTGAACCTGAGATTGTGTTATTTACTGGAAAAATCTGTTTCTAGTTGTGCAATGGCTCAACTCTAGCACACACCTTATCCAAGAGCTTTTTGTTTACTGTAAACAGGATTAAATAAACTCAACCATAAGTTAAGAGGCAGAATAAGCAACCAGTTGACAGGGAATGAACATAAGGGAAAAACAGAGAAAGGAATAAGAGGAGGTCAGGAGGATGGATAGAGAGACACACAGGAAGTAGAAGAGAGGGACATTCAGGGTAAAGTGTTTTTAATATGGTACAGACAAGGAAAAGTGTCTCTTGGGTTGTCAGGTGAGGCGGAAGGTTAAGTGGGTGCTTTATCTGCCTCTCTGAGCTAGTAGACTTTCACCCCAACATCTGGCTCCTAAGACTTTATTGGTAAACTTTAAAAAAAATGAGATTTTGTTAAAAAAACAAGACAGAGTAATAATAAGACAAGGATATGGGTGTAGAGATGAAGCAGTCAGTAGTGAAAAAAACATGAAAGCAGCAATTTTTTCTCAAACTTGAGTGCTTTCTTTTTTGCTTGTTTGCTTGACTTGCCTCTTTGTTTTGAGAAGATCTCTTAAGTAGTAAAAGTGAAAACATGCATTGCTTTTACACTGGTATCTCATATATGGGCAAACATCACTTATAACTAACTTACATGGGCAGAGGTCATTGGAGTTAGTAGGCTATCAGAAACAACAAAACAAAGACATGAATTTGGGAATTGAGAGGGATCTGTTTGGAAAATTAGAGGGCAATTTTATGGGTAAATATGATGCTTCATTGCATACATATGAAAAATACTCAAGAATGAGTCAATAAATATTTTTAAAAATAGACAACAACAACAAAAAATCCTAGTAATGTCTCAAACAAATGCTGTTTTCTAAAGTTTGTGAAGGACCTCTGGAAAAATAGAAAGTAAAGAAGACAGAGAGAGAATTAAAAAAAGCTGAATTAAGAAATCTATTGATTCAAGTGATATTAGAATTTTTTTTAGAAAATAAATGGTAATTTAAAGAATAATGATAAGAAATTATGTGTTAAAGCATTAATGTGTCTATAGAGTAATATTGGTGTATACTTGGAAGTGAATAGAGAAGGAACCTTAATATATTATTGAATTATAATAAAGTAATTTAACAGTAGAAATTAGGGTATCTTCATCTTCTATGGTTCATGTGAACAGGAATGCTAACTCTGTGGTTCACCTACTGTTAAAAAACAAAACAAAACAAACAAAAGTGTAAAGCTAGGATGAAAATCCCCAAGGATCTTTAGAACAGATTCTCAAGGAAAATAAATAGGAGTAGTGTTTAAAGCATGGAAATTATATTATTTCCCAGGAGAATATTTTCAAGTGTTCGGATGAATTTATATAAGAATAACCTGGAAGGAAAATCTTTGGATGGATAATGAGCTTTATTGTAAAATCAATCCTCCCCCATGCATTCAGATATAAGCACATGCATTTGCAGGTGTGTTTTACATAAAAAATTATTGCATTAATATCTTCCTCCATTCTCTGATATGGAACAAGTAGTTATCCCATGCCTGGCAAGAATTTTGTTCCCTAGGAATAAACAGCATAGGAGACAGTGCTGGTCCATCAATATTGAAAAAAAATACAGATAGTAAAAGGAAAATAAATGAATTTTAGAGAGTGACACATGAACTGTGGAGACACTGTAACCAATCAAGGACCAACAGGGGATGGAGAGAGAGAGAGAGCTCATTAGTACAGTGCTTGCTGGACAAGCATGAGGACCCCAGTTCATTCCCAGCATACACATTAAAGTCCAGGTATGGTGGTGTACCTGCAACCACAATATTGGAGAAGAGGCAAGAGGATCCCTGAGTTTGCTAGCTAGAGAACCCAAAAGACCCTATCTCAAAAAAGAAAGTGTGGACTGATTGAAGAAAACTCCTGGAGTCAACCTTTCCCCTCAACATGCCCCCCTACCCTCCACCTACACACACTTATATAGCTTGCAGTAAGTTGAGAGCAGAAGGAAGATTGCAGGTAAACATGTTGAAGTGGCATACATTTTCAAAACCATGTGCATAAAGAACTTTCCTCCTACAAGTCTAAGCAGGATTAGATATAAAGTTCTTTATATTGCTTAGAGAAGTATGTTCCTAATATATAAGAAAAATAGGCCATCATAGTGCAGAGAGACTGTTGACTTTCTGCATTATTGAGAAATTCTGAAGAAAGGAAATTATAGGTGCAAAAAACATTCAGGTGCTGGAACAGGAGTTTGGAAGAAAACCCACAAAAGCCAGGCATAAATGATTTGGCTGACACAATTTGGATAGGGAAGCTTTCATGGGGCTTTCAAAAAAACTGGTTATTCTGTAGGTCTCTCAAAGGAATGTAGATCCATTGACTGTCCACAGAGGCTCACAAGAGCTATAATGTTCTCCAATTTATACAGTTTCCACTTTGATCATGTAAGAACACAATCAGAGGAGGGTGAGAGAAATATATGCTTCCCACAGAATGTGGGTAGATTATAAAGATATGGATTAGTTGGTAGCTCAAGACCCCACCCCTTTAAGGAGGAGGGTTTGCATATGTTTTACTGTATTTGTTCTTACTTACTTTATCCTTCCTGCTGGTTACAAAAATGACATAGTGTCTTACTAGGGCAGCCTTTTATGACCATGAAGTTACTCTGGTCTTGGAACTCACCCATGTAATAAAAAGAGTACACTAGAATCTTGACAGGCTTATGTGAACAAAGTCAAGACACCAACTTCAGCCCTCTTGTCTTCATACTGTATCTGCAATAAAAATCACACTGTTCATAATATTTTGAGTATCTCTAACAGGTATCCTCAGACAGAATTCTATGCACAGAAGTACAGTGTCTCCACTTAGCATGATGAAATGGTGTTACGTATGTCTGAACTCTCAAAAGTTAAAAAGTATATTGGCTGTCACATGTGCTTTAGCATCTCCCACTAATGTACTTTATATGTTTTCTGCCATAGTAGCATAATAAGTGTATCATTACCCCAGCATGGTGTGTCCATTCCTACTTAGGACATGACCATAGACACACTCCAATCCCAAAGTCACACACACAAGATTTCCTATGACAGGTCTATTCAGGATTAACTAAAGTTCTATTGGTTGTTTATGCAAACATGCTAATAATATTTAAGACAAACAGGCCATCATCAAGAGTGAGGGCACACAGCTTTTTCCCATCCCTCAGAGGCAGATATGAGAAGAAGGGTCAAGGAGAGCTGGGTCTGTAAAGTGAGTTCCAGGCCAGTCTCGGTTTTACAGCAAGATGTTGTCTTTTTAAGTTCTAAAGATACATAGTGATTAAATAAATAAATAACAAGGAAAATTACCAGATTATTAATAAAATGTGTGGTTTGGATGCAAATGGCTCTTTAGAAACGTAGCACTTGGAAGCTTGTCCTCAGCTAATGCATCCAGTCAGAGAGATGGTAGAGTCCAGAGGATTCTGATCTAACCCATGGGTTATCCATGATTCATTCACAGTATGAGGCCATATCTGGGCAGAGAAAATGGCATTTCCTGGGAAGGTATTAGTCCCTTCCTCTGCCTCTCTCTATTTCCTGTATGCTCAGAGAGAAGTGACCTCTGCCATAATCACCTATCACCATGATGCTTTCTTTCACCCAAGACCCAAAGCTTTGTGTCCTCCTGAATCTGTACTGAAATCTCTGAAATAATAATGGACAGTAAGTCTCTCCTTTCAAATACTGTCTATTTGGTGTTTTTTCACAGTAGTGGGAAGTATAGTTAACACAATTACTGATATGAACTTGCATAAATTTATAAATAAATGAAAAGCAACAATGTTTAGAATTTTCCTTAGCAAGTTCCCATGTGTATGTCTGTTTTACATAGAATGGTATAACTGCATCCAAGTCTGAGGACCACCTGAAGCACTCAGCTTAATCCCTCTTCCAGGTAGGTTTTAGATATTAACCACAGCTTACCAATTTCGACTGCAACTTGTCTACCTACATACTGCACATCTCACTGGCTCCACATCTTTTCTTTTAAATGAACATTAGAACATATTAAGTAAAATTCTAACTCTGAGAAGAAAACTTAGGGTTTTCAAAAGCTGAGAAGTGAACTTTCTGGTTCTTATCTAGAAATAACAAAATGGTGAAATCACTTAAAAATAATAGCCGTGGAATAAGTAGGCTCTCTCTGTGTGTGGGGGGGGAGTGTGTGTGATAATTTGAGGAGAGCTCATTAATTAGGGAGGAAGTGGAAGGGCGGTTGGGGAAGTGTAGAATGGAAGGGATACAGATGCAGTACTCACTTATGGAGTCCTCAAAATAATCAATGTTTACCTGACAGTGGAGCTACCATGATCAGGAAGGTGGTTCTCCCATGGCAAGGCTTGTCCACTGTATTACAACTTGCTCACCTCTGTGATTCCTCAAATTCTGGAAACCCAATCAGATAACCTGTGGTAGCAGAGAACTATGTTCATATTCTCCCCTGTAAAAAAAAAAAAGGAATGAAGGAAGGAAGGTAGGTAGGTAGGAAGTAAAGAATGAGAGAAGGAAGGAAAAGAATCAACATGCCTGAACAATTTTTTGCATAATTTTATTTTATGCAAAATTGATTTTGCATAAATATTTAAGCAAATCAAAATTGCTCAATGGTTTTTCTCAAGGTTACTCAAACCCACTGTTGTGTGAGATGCATCTTGTGGAGATTTTGAGACCAACATGCCTGAGGTTCATAATATTTGGATGTTGGGTGTTTTTCTTGGCCTTATCTATAATTTGTGTCAGTGCCAGAACAAGAAGGGAAATAAATCTTTCCTCATTTCAGATATTTGAAGCTGGGAGTGACCTTTGCCTCCATCTTTCTGGACTGGATGTCTGTCTTTCTCATGCAGTTAGCAAGCCATGCTTATGGTGTTCACATCCCGGCTCTGTTTCAAGATCATCGCAGACCCGGAAAAGCATGAAGTCTGTGCTCTGACAGTGCCAAGAAGTTCACAAGTCATTCTTTGGTCTAGACACTCTCTTCCTCTCAATCTGCAGAGTAAACAAAGTCAAATTTCCAGCTGCTCTGACATGGCACACAGACGGGGTGGGGGGGAGGCATGGTAAACAGACATAAGCAACTTCCTGTCATGGACAGAGCGAACACCCACAGGCACGGTTCCCACACCTTCAATGAGTTTCATGTGCCTGGAAAGAGGCCTGAAAATGGTGAGTTTGTGCCGCTACATAACATGGATACAGGACATACAGCTCTTAAGATCTGTTCTACACATTCATTGACTGTACTGTCAGATATGTAGCTATAATGTGGCAATATTTAAATCAGGCTCTGCCTAGAATCAGCAATCCTCCATGCTTTTCTGACATTGCTCCATTCCAGAGGAAAGAATAAAAATATAAACTGCAAAGAGTGAATTTCCCCTGAGCCTTTGTGAACTATGTGAAAGATGAAAGCCCATGTGTCCACAGAGTACTGAACATATGTCATTTTCCATTAAATTATTAGCATTAAAATATTTGCATATATCTCACAACAGATTGATTAAAAAAAGAGCTGGTGGTTTGTATAAGACCATCAGAAACTGAAGTAAGTACCTGGCCTTTTCTCATGGAATTTCCTATTTTAAACTTCATATTTAATACATGAAGAATTCAAAATAGAGCAAATGTATGGACATATTGCAGACATAATTCAAATGCATCTATATTTTAATGTTTCACTTAGCTGTATGTTAATAGTAATATAAATAGATCTTTCTGTGAAAAGGAATATATATATACATATGTATATATAATATATACATGTACATATATACATATATATATATATTTAAAGAGGATTTAAAGGTGGAAGGGGTAAGGTGGATCTTTGAAGAGTTGTATGAAGAAATTGACATGAATAAAATTCAAATATTTGGTACACACATATGATGTTCTCAAAGAGTTGATATAAATACTATAATTGAGCATTTTCAAGTGACTATAATAACCAACTCTTCACTGGCTTTTCAATCTCTACGTCTCTGCCTGGATTTCTTCAACTATTTCCTCTGATCATATTTCCAAGGAACACACCATCTTCCAAATTGCCTTTTTAGATTCTGCATTTATGACTCCAAAGCAGGGATAGTTGCCAGTAAAGTAATATACAATAAATAACAAAGTAAAATATATAACCCATGATTTCTCAGTGAGGTTTGTATCTATTTATAATACATATTAATGTCTTGAAGAGCTTAAGTGACATTTATGATTCTAATAGATGCTACAGAATTTTGACAGAAGACAATTGAAGGTTCCATTTTTAAAACCATTTTATATGTGGACAGTCTGTTCTATCCACTTCAGAGTGAGAAGTTCTGCTTTCAGTCACTGACTTGTAATTTTATAAAAAGCATTTTAGTCATTTTCTTCTGTTTCATTTTATACTTAATCTTTTCATATTTTATTCTTTTACAAAATATCAAACCAAGTTATGGTAGAATTAGGAAAAATGACTGTAGTTCGTCTTCTGTTAGATAATCAACAATAATAATGCTTTCTTCCCCTTGTACCCTCCATAAGGTCTAGCAACTGCCAAGCTAAACACTTCATTACAATCGCATAATGAGTGTAACTTGTACGTTCCAGGAATCACAGGATTTACTGGACCATAGGAAAAAAGTTAATAGAAAATGGTGATTCTGTATTTTTACTTTTTAATTAGATGAATGTGCATATGAGGAAAGGGTAGGTGCACAAATGTTCAAGTGCCCATGGAGTCCAGAGGAGGATGTCAGAGCCCCTGCAGCTGGAGGAACAGGTGACTATGGGCCTTCTGTCATGAATGGCAGGAGCAAACCTGGGTTTCTGTAAGAGCAGCACATGTGATAATCATGGCCTCAACTCTCTAACTCCTCAAGTCATTCCTTTTGTTGTTTAATGAGAATTTTGAAGGGAAAAGAACAACTTTTACATGATGATATTTTTGTACTTTGAAGATGTGCTGAATGACTTTATGTCAAGTTGACATAAACTAAAGTCATCTGAGAGAAAGAAAACCAATTAGGAAAATGCTTCCATTAAGATCAGGTCATTAACTAGCTGCATGTAGGACATTTCCTTAGTTAGTAGTTGATAGGAGAAGACCCTGCCCACTGTGAGTCGGGGCCATTCCTGGGCTGGTGGTCCTGGATTCTATAACAAAGCAGGCTGAGCAAGTCAGTTAGCAGCACTTCTTCAAAGCCTCTGCATTAACTCCTGCCTCCAGGTTCCTGTCCTATTGGAGTTCCTGTCCTGACTTCTTTCCATGATGACCAGTGATGTGGAAATGTCATCCAAATAAACACTCCCTCTACAACTTGTTTTTTGTTAATGGTGCTTCATTGCAGTTGAAAACCCAAGACAGAAGATGACAATATAAATAGAAATTTAATTTCAAATTTAATTTTGAATGTAGCCTACACAGCTTTAAAGATCTCACCAACCAATGGAGTACTATTCAGCTATTAAAAACAATGACTTCATGAAATTCACAGGCAACTGAATGGAACTAGAAAATATCCTATGTGAGGTAACCCAATCACAACCAAACACACACACTCTGATATGTGGATATTAGCCCAAAAGCTCAGGATACCCAAGATACAATTCACAGACCACATGAAGCTCAAGCAAACCGAAGACCAAAGTGTGGATGCTTCAATTCTTAGAATGGGGAACAAAATACTCACAGGAGGAAATATGGAGATAAAGTGTGGAGCAGAGACTGAAGGAAAGGCCACCCAGAGACTGACCCACCTGGGGATCCATCCTATAAACAGTCACCAAACACAGACACTATTGTGGATACCAAGATGTGCATGCTGACAGGAGCCTGATATAGCTGTCTCCTTAAAGACTCTGCCAGTGTCTGAAAGATACAGAGGTGGATGCTAGCAGCCAACCATTGGACTGAGCACAGGGTCCCCAATGGAGGAGTTAGAGAAAGGACTGAAGGATTTGAACCCCATGGGAAGAACAACAATATCAACCAACCAGACCCCTCCCCTCCAGAGCTCCTAGGTATCAAAGCACCAACCAAGGAGTACACATGGAGGGACCCATGGTTCCAGCTGCATATGTAGCAGAGGATGGTCTTGTTGGGCATCAGTGGAGAAGAAGCCCTTTGTCCTGTGAAAACTTGATTCCCCAGTGTAGAGGAATGCCAGGGAGGGGAGGTAGGAGTGGGTGAGGGGGTCAGGGGTGGGGAACACCCTCATAGAAACAGGGATGGGGGGTGGGATAGGGGGTTTCTAGCAAGGAGGACCAGGAAAAGGGATAACATTTGAAATGTAAATAAAGAAAATATACAATTAAAAAAAAAAGATCTTGCCAACCTATAACTCAATCTTTAGGACATCTGTTGACCTCTTCTGGCCTTCCTGGGCGGCCACTGTAATCACACACACACAACTCCAAACAGATGTACTTATAAAGTATGTAGTTGGTACAGCCTGAAAGTCGATATCTTTGAAAGTCCATCAAGGAAAACTTGTATGCCCCACTGTGGCTCAGTAGCTGTTAGCATTCTGTCTAAGCTCCACCCCACAGTTACCTGGCAACAGCCAGGTAGGCCTGGCCCACTATAAAAGGGGATACTTGCCCTTTCCTCATTCTCTTACTCCTATTTCCTGCTTGATTCTCTCTTTCCCTCTTGGGCTCTTCTCTCTCCCCTTTCCCTTCCCCCCTCTCTCCACATGGTCATGGCTGGCCTCTACTTCTCTTCTCTCTCCTTCTCTCTGCCTTTTTCTGCCTCTGCTATCCTTCCCATGCCCTGAATAAACTTTATTCTATTCTATACTGTCCTGTGGCTGGTCCCTCATGGGGAAGAAATTCCTTGGCATGGGCCTGCTGAGACACTCCCTTCCCCCACACCTCACCATACCCCCATAGAACACATTCTTATACCTTTTATTTTTTTATAATCACAACAGTAGCAAATGAACATTGGAGTCTGAAAACAGAAAATTTCTTGAATTATTAATTAAAGCATTTCCATCTTACTCTTGACAACTTTCAAATTTATCACATAGCAAATCTGTCACATGTCATTCATTGAGTAAATTATGAAATACTTCACATGATCTTTTGTCACGTGGCACACTCATACTCTCTCTGTCTTTCTCTCTGTCTCTCTGTCTCTCTCTGTCTCTCTTTCTCTCTGTCTGTCTCTGTCTCTGTCTCTCTCTCTCTCTCTCTCTCTCTCTCTCTCTCTCACACACACACACACACACACACACACACATATAACACACAGATGCATACCTCCTCAACATTAGCACAACTTACCTAAAATTATCATTCAGTTTTTCCATTGTGTGGGTTAATGAATCAGCATCAACCCTCAAACCAAAATGCCCAACCGTTCCTTCAGTGTCTCCCTCCCAGCTGTCACTATCTTTTTGAACTGCAGCTTCACAAACCAGCTATCCTTACTACTTAAGCCTTTTCCAGAAAAGCTTCACCTCAAGGTGGGACAGACACGTTGGGGACATGGCCACTGATCAGATTGAAGACCTAAGTCAAAGCACTTCTGAGTCCTCAGGTCAACAGATGAGAATTGACTAAGGCAGGTGTGGAATAAAGACAAGCTTATTATATACTAAGTTGTCTATGATCTACAGAATTTCATCAGAGTGAGTACAGATGGAGCTAAAGATTTTGTTAAAATGTGAGAAGAGGTGAATGTATATTTATTTATATATATATACATATTATATATGTAAATATATTTATACATATATATGTGTGTATGTGTATTTGTATATGTATACCTTAATTTCTTATATATATATATATGTGTGTGTGTGTGTGTGTGTGTGTGTGTGTGTTGTTTCCTATACAATGTCAATGTAAGAAATTTTAGAACTTTTAAATTTTACAGAATGGTTAATGCATGTCTTTTGATTCATACCTGTAAAGTATATTTATCTATACAAGTTAGACTATTTCTCTGCTATGGTTTCATATCATGAAATTTCTAAAAAGTAAAATCAGCTAACAATGATGTCTGTATTAAATACCCATCACAAAAATTGCCTCAGAAGATCCCAAGTGGCTGCTTCTTTGGTAAATTTTGATAAAGGATGTTTCTATACTGGATTTTCTACAGTCATTTCATGGTCTGTGTCCCACACATACATTTTGAGAGAATTCTAATTGCTTTAACTGTTAAAAGTACTGGCTGTTCATAAAGAAATCAAACACACTAAGCTGCTATTTTCAACTTCATTATTTTACAGCTCATTTTTTCTTTCATCCAGAGGAACCCAGGCCAAAAATCTCAGAAGCACTTTTGGCAGAAATGTAAATACATTGGAGAGCAAATAGCCAATTAGTACATTTTGGTGTGTAGCCTTTGGGTCTATATGAGAGAGAGCATTGTATTACCCTGGGGCGGTCCGTCACTGCCTATACAGCTCTCTCCATGAGTGACCTGCATGAGGACTCTGACCAGAGGACCTGTTTCAAAAGCCTCAGTGTTCATATATCATGCAGGTGGTTTTCTTCCACTCAATCCATCTGCTGCTTTCTAAAAATAAACCTAATGAACTTCTGTTCATTAACCTTGTTCTCGATGAGTAATGTTATTTTAATTGCATCCTTCAGTAAAAGATGAAAACCTTTTTCCAACTGTAGTGATCTCAGAGGAGAGGCTGCTGAGGACAGGAGCCTGGCCATCTGTTCTCAGGGCACATTCCTCTCCACAGACCTTCTCTTTAGTATCTTTCATCTTCTGTACATTACCTGAAGCCCACTCAGATCGAATACCTAATACCCATGAGCTGAAAACAGAGACCTCATTTCAATGGATTCTTCTTGAAAAGAAGGGACAAGATTCACAATAATTTCTAAGGTGAAATGAAACCATGATTTAACCTTTCAAATGAAAGGTTCAATACTCAGACTTAGTTGACAAAACGAGCTCTGCTCGTGAGAACAATTTAAAGTGGCAGCCTGAACATCCAGTCTCAGAACAATCCTCTCACATGTTTGCTCTGTAAAACACATCTGTCTGTCTCCAAGTGTGCCTCTTGCTCTCCTTCTGCTGTGTAAATAGCTTCAGAATGTCCTCCACAATGCTGTTTCTCATTATCATAAGAAATAATTGCTTTGTGTTCCTGGCTACATTCCTGTGACATGGAACAGTGAGGCTTGGCAGAGGCTTGTGTGCTGGTCTGCGGCAGACCATCAAATCTGATCAGCTTTTTGGTGATTTTCCTGTTCCAGGCTATAGACACACCTCTTCAGTAAGCTGCACAACACCACAATCACTGGACTTAAGGACAGTGGATGGAGAGAAGTTCTTTCCCCAGAATCTACTGCTTTAAAAGAAGCTTCGCTTTCTAGTTTATGACTACAAGTAATGACCATGTAATCACATTTACATTACATCTCCTAAGGTAGTGGGAGTGAGTCCATCACTCTATGTAGACACTACTCACACACACCATCACAGCCACAGGTACAGAGACATTACCTGCAGCAAGAGCATGCTTTCCCATGTCCTTTGTTCTAGTTTGCTTTCTGTTGATGTGCTAAAACACTAACTAAATACAGTTTAGAGGAAGAAAGTGATTATTATATCTTCCTTGTTATAGTCCATCACCAAGAGAAGTCAGATCATGAACTCAAATGAACTGAAGGAGAAGCCTCAGTGGAACAATGCTTTCTGGCTGACACCCAGGCTCATGTTCAACTACCTTTCTTACAAAGCCCAGGCCAATCTGCCTAGAGATGGCACCACTCACAGTGGGCTAAGATTTTCTGTGTCAATTAGCAATCAAGCCAGTGCTTCACAGACATAGCCACAGGCCAGTCTGAGGAAGGCAATTCTACAGCTGAGGTTCCCTCTTTTCTAGTGTGCCAACCTGGCAACCAAGATCAGCAATCACAGAGTTATTTTACTGACTTCACACACACACACACACACACACACACACACACACACACACACTCATATGCTTCCTTCCTACCACTTTACTATCAGTCTTAATTACAGTTAGAGTCATTAGATATTTATCAGAGCCCTTCATATCAAGCTGGGTTTTTACCACTCCTCTGATATGTCAGATTTACATTGCTTAGATTTTTCCCATTGTTAGTGAGGCATTCCACTGCCTCTTTTAAGCTTATTGAATTGTACAGAAATGACCAGAGTTCAGTGTTCAGATATTCCTAATCCTAAGAGCACTTCCTGTTCACCTAGAGTGACTTCCTCTTTATACTCTCAGCTGGAGGCAACTTCCAATCATCTGTATCTGGCTGAATATTTCTGTCCCAATCTCTTCAGCAATGCATGTTTCTACTTCAAATGCTTCTTTTTCCTGTTGGCTCTTATGTCACACTCTTGACATGGCCTGTTTTGGTGTACACCCCCGTACCAGCTCACAGATACCAGCAACAGGTTTTATGCGAATTTCTTAAAAGATTTTAAATTTTCCTAAAATTATCACACTCTTGTTGGTGGAGCAGCAGCCTGACCTAGAGCCAGCACTCTGGTCCTCATTGTCCTTCACCTCAAACCTCTCCAGATGGGTATCATTTACTGGAAAGAACACATTGATCTCTGCTGTTTGTTTACAGCCTTGTTGTCTCCAAGAATGGGATCTGGTTGGAGTTAACTGTCCAAATCTAACCATTGCTCAAGCCTTGAAACATTGGAGTTACCACCACAAGCATCATCTAGACCAAGCACAGTGTAGGAGCCACAGGACCTTGAAAGGATGTCATGGGGTGGGTGGGGTACTGGGAGGATTTACAGCCTTGCTCACTGGCAGTTCATTTTCTGCTTTCTGTGTGTAGCTGCAAAGTGATCTCTTAGCTTCCTGCTCTGACTTCTTGCTGTCATACCTTGCTCTTCATTATAGACTTCCCCTCAGGAACTATAAGCCAAAACACAGCCTCTCTTCCTTAAGTTGTTTTTGGTCACAATGTTTTACCATAGCAATGACAAGTAATGCAGAGAGCAGAAAAAGCAGACAGAAAGAGAAAAAATGTGGACAGAGTGTACTCAGGACACAGGCCCCTACCCAGTGAACCTTAACAAGGTGTCCTCCAACTATACCACATACCTGATAGGTTTTGCATCTTTCCCTTAAGTTCTGCTCATAAATATTTTAAGCTGTGTTTAAAACAGGGGTATAAATTGTCGGTTTTTCCTCCATGGCAATAAAGGCCCAATTGAACACGAAGATGCAGTAAAGACAGGTTATAAAGTTTCTAGACACTTTGTGGTTGTGGAAAAGTTCAGAAAAATTAAAGAGCACCCATGTTTTCTGAAATGGTTCAGTGTGAAACAATGCATTTGGAGAAACAACTTCCTCATAATGACTTTACAATGGCTGTCTCAAAAATAACAATGAGGTAATGAATGATGGGCGAGCTCCAGTCACCTGCTGACTGAAATGATAGAGGCAGGCCCTTGAGAGTGGAAACCTCTTAGGATGCTTTTCCCATGAGGTTTCCAGTGGGCTGTGGTTTGTGCCTGGCTGGGAGGCTGGTCCAAATCACTTTCTTGTGGTAGTTCAACTTTGTCCTCTTTGGATGAAGCCAAGGCCAGGAAGCAGACCAAGATGAAGAAACAGGATTAGTTTTGTTTTGTTTTGTTTTGTTGGTTTTCTTTGTTTCTCCACTGAAAACTTCACTGGAAAGTAAAAATTGCTGCCTCAGAGAAGCTTTGGGAGGTTAAATGAGTTCACACACTCAACATGTTTTTGTGATATTGAGTATTTAGATGTTTAATAAAAACTATTTGCAAAATAGAAAACTCATAAACCCATCAGAATTTGTGGTTGTCAAACTTGGAAACATCAGCTACATTGCAACTTCATGTGATTTTGATCTTTAAAGCTTGGTATTTCTGTATTTTCGTCACAATACAGGTGACACAGAGACATGTACAGAGTTGCTCTTAATTCCCAAAGTTGAGCAGAGATGAAAATCAGGGGACAGAACTGCCCACTCAAGGACTTCTACAATAGCTTCTTTCAACTAACGTTTGGAATTCTGCGTAATTATAAAAAAAAAAAAACAAAAAAAAAAAACCAAGAACTTGAGCTGTCATTTTGTGGTGGGAAGCTCGCCCATTTTTTTTCTGGGACCCCATCAAGCAGGAAACTTATGGCCTGAACAAGTCTCTGGTGACTTTTGGATACCCATGGCATACAAATTGACTGGGAAAGTGATATTAGGATTTCAATGGTAAAGCCATTTGTTAAGCAAATCAGAGTTCATGTCCTCTGGCAACATTAGAAGTTCATAGTATTGCCTTAGGTGTCAGGTTTTGGGTAAAGGGTATAATTTGGGGTCTTACTTGCTTTGGCTTTTAAGAAAAATAAAATCAGCTTCTGGTTTTCAAACCACAATCACTTGCATGTTAAATTTTTTCTTGACCTTTCAGCTTCAAACAGAAAAATACTGAAGTCCTCTGAGTCACGTTCTAGGTTATATAAACACTGCATTTTGAACTAAAAATCTTCTCTGTGACTCCAATTACCTTCAGCCATGCATGTTCCTCCCTGCACATAAGTACTTAATAGCAGCATATGAAAATGGAATGAATTTACATGTGGTTTATAGCTTTTAAACGAATTTAATTTTTTCCTCCAGATCAACGTTTATTTTCTCTCTGCTCTCTATTTTATTACTTTTTATAATTATAATTGCCTCCACAGGAAAGATCCTCAACAAAGTAAGGAGACATGTTCATGCTCATGTTCACTGAAGGCAGGATAGCAAAATTGGTGTACCATGTCCATGTAAAATGAAAAATTCTTCTGCGTTAAATGGGAGAGAATCCTGTAAGTTCTGATAATGAGGTTGAACCTGGACATCACTTTGCTTCTGCAAGTAAATCACACACAGAAACACAAACACCACATGATCTTGTTGGGTCCTGCTAACTAAGGTGGAAGCTTGTCATTACTGGAAAACCCTTAACTCAGTTCAAAATGGAGGACTTCCTTCATCAGCTGGTCTTCTCTTTCTCTGAATCTGTCTGGGGAGCTAGAAACCCCCATACTCTCTACCTGCAGAATGTCATGTAGCCCTGGTAAGATTCCAGGACCAACTTGCTTTCTCCTGATTAAAAAAAAAAAAACCCTTTGGCTAGCACCTGAGATTCCTTGAATACATCACTAAGCTAATGAGTCATCTCAGACCTTTAGCTTTCAGCCAATGACCTTTGCCCACCCTGGATATCCCTACCCCCTTCACTGAAACTATATAACCCTTGATTGACCCCAAATAAAGTTGATCTGTCTCCCCAAAGCTGACCCTGGACTGACATCATGTTCATAGTACTCATAGGCTACCAGCAACCCTGGTCTTTGACTCTGTCCCCTTTGTACTTGTGGGCCAGTGGACAAGGATCCAGAGGAGAAGGACCCAGATCTCCTAGAATGTAAAATACATGAGTGCTCAGATGTGTCAGATAATAGGAGCTGCCAGAGGTAAAGGAAAATGTAAAGAGATCAGCCACAGCATACAACGGAGAGTTTTTAGGACAAATGACCTGAAGACCTACTGTGAGGAGACTGTATTAACTTTCCCCTGGATATACCCAAAGCTGCTTAATAAGCATTTTCATTAATATACATACATCCAACACAACTGAAGTAATGGATCTTTTAATTATCTCAGTGCATACTATGTTAATAACATGTAAACAAATAGATTCCATTTGTATAGACTGATTACACATAACTGAATCTATAAATAAATTAGATAAATGTAATTCACATACACAAGGAAAGATCCTAGATACACCAATATGTCATACTTCTAACAGACTGCTTCTCTCAGGATTAAATACTCCTGAAGTTATATGTCTCAGTAAAAACCATGATGAAAACTGGAGACATCTGGACTTCAGTAGGTGATGTTATCACTGAACAAACATGGAAGGCTCTGTCTCTAAGAAGCAGCTAGGCTTTCTACAGACATGGAAAGTAAAGGAGGGTAGATATTTAGGAGTACCACAGGTGAGTGTCTGCATGCCTGCTCTGCCTCTGTGACATACAAAATGAACTCAAGGGTGTGACCTAGACTTTTTGTCTCATATGGTTTTGTTTGATTGTTTGTTGTGACACTGGTCTTTTGCTCATAGTTCAGGGTTTCTGACTTGTTTTCTAATGGTGTGTGTGTGTATGTGTGTGTGTGTGTGTGTGTGTGTGTGTGTGTATCTCTGTGTTTCTTCTTTAATTCTGGTATATTTCTTTGTTGTTTATCTCTTGTTTTCTTCAGATAGAAAGAGGTGGGGAGATTCTGGGGGAGTGGAAAACCTGAGCAGAATATATTCTATGAAGAAATTTTTTTTCTTATTTTTTTTGTTGCTGTTTTTATTTTATTTTATTTTTTAATTTACATTCCAAATCATTTCCCCTTTCCCGTTTCCTCCCTCCCCGAAAGTCCCATAAGCCCCCTTCCCTCCCTCTTTTCCCCATTCAACCCTCTCTCGTTTCTCTGTCCTGGCATTCACCTACATCCAGTCTTTCCAGGACCAGGGGTCTCTCCTTCCATCTTCTTAGAAATCTATTGATATGAGAATTGTGTCTAGGGTATTCCGAGATTCTGGGTTAATATCCCCTTATCAGTGACTGCATACCATGTGTGTTCTTTTGTGATTGGGTTACCTCACTAAGGATGATATTTTCAAGTTCTGACCATTTGCCTAGGAATTTCGTGAATTCATTGTTTTTAATTGCAGAGTAGTATTCCATTGTGTAGATATACCACATCTTCTGAATCCATTCCTCCTTTGAGGGACATCTGGGTTCTTTCCATCTTCTGGCTATTATAAATAAGGCTGTGATGAACATAGTGGAGCATGGGTCCTTATTGCATGCAGGTAAAGCCTCTGGGTATATGCCCAGGAGTGGTATAGCCGGATCCTCCTGGAGTGTCATGCCCAGTTTTCTGAGGAACCACCAGACTGCTTTCCAGAGTGGCTGTACCAGCTTGCAATTCCACCAGCAGTGGAGGAGTGTTCCTCTTTCTCCACATCCTCGCCAACAACTGCTGTCTCCTGTGTTTTTGATCTTAGCCATCCTGACTGGTGTGAGATGGAATCTCAGGGTTGTTTTGATTTGCATTTCCCTAATGACTAAGGATGATGAACATCTCTTAAGGTGCTTCTCAGCCATTAGATATTCTTCAGGTGAGAACTCTTTGTTTAGCTCTGTACCCCATTTTTTAATAGGGTTACTTGCCTCTCTGGAGTTTAACTTCTTGAGTTCTTTGTATATATTGGATATTAGCCCTCTGTCGGATGTAAGGTTGGTAAAGATCATTTCCCAGTTAGTTGGTTGCCGCTTTGTCTTTTTGACAGTGTCTTTTGCCTTGCAAAAACTTTGTAATTTAATGAGGTCCCCTTTGTCTATTCTTGATCTTAGAGCATAAGCTATTGGAGTTCTGTTCAGGATATTCTCCCCTGTGACCATATGGTCAAGGTTCTTCCCTAGTTTCCCTTCTATTAGTTTCAGTGTGTCTGCTTTTATGTGGAGATCCTTGATCCACTTGGAATTGAGCTTAGTGCAAGGAGATAAGAATGGGTCAATTTGCATTCTTCTGCATATTGACCTCCAGTTGAGCCAGCACCATTTGTTGAAAAGGCTATCTTTTTTCCACTGGATGGTTTTAGCTCCTTTGTCAAAGATCAAGTGACCATAGGAGTGTGGATTCATTTCTGTGTCTTCAATTCTGTTCCATTGAACTACATTGCCTGTCACTGTACCAATACCATGCAGTTTTTAACACTATTGCTCTGTAGTACAGCTTGAGGTCCGGGATACTGATTCCCCCAGAGGTTCTTTTACTCTTGAGAATAGTTTTAGCTATTCTGGGTTTTCTGTTATTCCAGATGAATTTTTGAATTGCTCTTTCTAACTCTATGAAGAATTGAGTTGGGATTTTGATGGGGATTGCATTGAATCTGTATATTACTTTTGGTAAGATGCTCATTTTTACTATATTAATCCTGCCAATCCATGAGCATGGCAGATTTTTCCATCTTCTGAGGTCTTTTTCAATTTCTGTCTTCAGAGACTTGAAGTTCTTGTCATACAGATCTTTCACTTGTTTGGTTAGAGTCACGCCAAGATACTTTATATGGTTTGTGGCTATCGTAAAGGGTATCATTTCTCTTACTTGTTTCTCAGCCTGCTTATCCTTTGACTATAGGAAGGCTACTGACTTGCTTGAGTTGATTTTATATCAGGCCACTTTGCTGAAGTCATATATCAGCTGTAGGAGTTCTCTGGTGGAGTTCTTTGGGTCGCTTAAGTATACTATCATATCGTCTGCAAATAGTGATAGTTTGACTTCTTCCTTTCCAACTGGTATCCCTTTGACCACTTTTTGTTGTCTAATTGCTCTAGCTAGAACTTCAAGTACTATATTGAAAAGATATGGAGAGAGAGGGCAGCCTTCTAGTCCCTGATTTTAGTGGGATTGCTTCAAGTTTCTCTCCATTTAGATTGATGCTGGCTACCGGTTTACTGTAAATTGCTTTTACTATGTTTAGATATGGGTCTTGAATTCCTGATCTTTCCAAGACCTTTAGCATGAAAGGATGCTGAATTTGGTCAAATGCTTTCTCAGCATCTAATGAGATGACCATGTGGTTTTTTTCTTTGAGATTGTTTATATAGTGGATTACATTGATGGATTTCCTTATATTGAACCATCCCTGCATCCCTGGGATGAAGCCTACTTGATCATAGTGAATGATCGTTTTGATGTGTTCTTGGATTCGGTTGGCAAGAATTTTATTGAGTATTTTTGCATCGATATTCATAAGAGAGATTGGCCTGAGATTCTCTTTCTTTGTCGGATCTTTGTGTGCTTTTGGTATTAGTGTAATTGTGGCTTCATAGAACGAGTTGGGTAGTGTTCCTTCTGTTTCTATTTTGTGGAACAGTTTGAAGAGTATTGGTGTTAGGTCTTCTTTGAAGGTCTGATAGAATTCTGCACTAAAACCATCTGGACCTGTGCTTTTTTTGGCTGGAAGACTTCCAATGACAATTTCTATTTTTTCAGGAGTTATAGGACGGTTTAGATGGTCTATTTGATCCTGATTTAATTTTGGTATTTGGTATCTGTCAAGGAAATTGTCCACTTCCTCAAGATTTTCTAGTTGTGTTGAATACAGGTTTTTGTAGTAGGATCTGATGATTTTTTGAATTTCCTCAGTTTCTGTTGTTATCTCTCCCTTTTCGTTTCTGATTTTATTAATTTGGATACTATCTCTGTGCCCTCTGGTTAGTCTGGCTAAGGGCTTATCTATCTTGTTGATTTTCTCAAAGAACCAACTCCTCGTTTTGTTGATTCTTTGTATGGTTTTACTTGTTTCTACTTGATTGATTTCAGCCCTGAGTTTGATGATTTCCTGCCTTCTACTCCTCTTTGGTGTACTTGCTTCTTTTTGTTCCAGGGCTTTCAGGTGTGCCATTAAGCTGTTAGTGTATGCTGTCTCCCGTTTCTTTTTGGCGGCACTCAGGGCTATGAATTTTCCTCTTAGCACTGCTTTCATTGTGTCCCATAAATTAGGGTATGTTGTGCCTTCATTTTCATTAACTTTCAAAAAGTCTTTGATTTCTTTCTTTATTTCCACCTTGACCAAGTTATCATTGAGTAGAGCATTGTTCAACCTCCATGTGTACGTGGGTTTTCTTTTGTTTTTGTTGCCATTGAAGACCACCCTTATTCCATAGTGATCTGATAGGAGGCATGGGATTAGTTCTATCATCTTATATCTGTTGAGGTCTGATTTCTGACCAATTATATGGTCAATTTTGGAGAAGGTACCATGAGGAACTGAGAAGAAGGTGTATTCTTTAGCTCTAGGATGAAATGTTCTATATATATCTGTTAGTTCCAGTTGGTCCAAGGCTTCAATTAGATTCACTGTGTCCCTGTTTACTTTCTGCTTTCCTGAACGATCCATTTCAGAGAGCGGGGTGTTGAAGTCACCCACTATTATTGTGTGCGGTGAGATGTGTGCTTTGAGTTTTAGTAAAGTTTCTTTTACGAATGAGGGTGCCCTTGCATTTGGAGCATAGATATTCAGAGTTGAGAGTTCTTGATGGTGGATTTCTCCCTTAATCAGTATGTAGTGCCCTTCTGTGTCTTTTTTGATGACTTTAGGTTGAAAATCAATTTTATCTGATATTAGGATGGCTACTCCACCTCGTTTCTTGGGGCCATTTGCTTGTAAAATTGTTTTCCAGCCTTTTACTCTGAGGTAGTGTTTGTCTTTGACACTGAGGTGCGTTTCCTGCATGCAGCAAAATGCTGGGTCCTGTTTACGTATCCAGTCTGCTAGTCTATGTCTTTTTATTGGGGAATTGAGACCATTGATATTAAGAGAGATTAAGGCATAGTGATTATTGCCATCGCCATTCTTGATGCTATCTTTATGTTTGAGTGGTTATCTACTTTTGGGTTTGATTCAAGAAGGTTATTATCTCATTTTTTCCAGGGTGTTGTTTCCCTCCCTGTATTGGAGGTTTCTACCTATTATCCGTTGCAGGGCTGGATTTGTGGAAAGATATTGTGAAAATTTGGTTTTATCATGGAATATCTTGGTCTCTCCATCTATGGTGATTGAGAGTTTTGCTGGGTATAGTAGTCTAGGCTGGCATTTGTGCTCTCTTAGTGTCTGCATGAGATCTGCCCAGGATCTTCTGGCTTTCATAGTCTCTGGTGAGAAGTCTGATGTGATTCGGATAAGTCTTCCTTTGTATGTTACTTGGCCCTTTTCTCTTACTGCTTTTAGTATTCTTTCTTTGTTTAGAACATTAGGTGTTTTGATTATTATGTGATGGGAGGTATTTCTGTTCTGGTCCAGTCTGTTTGGAGTTCTGTAGGCTTCTTGTACATTCATCGGCATCTCTCACTTTAGGTTAGGGAAGTTTTCCTCCATAATTTTGTTGAAGATGTTTACTGGCCCTTTAAGTTGCAAATCTTCACTCTCATCTATACCTACAATCCTTAGCTTTGGTCTTCTCATTGTGTCCTGGATTTACTGGATGTTTTGGGTTACATGTTTTTTGCATTTTGCACTTTCTTTGACTGTTGAGTCGATGCTTTCTATGGAATCTTCAGCACCTGAGATTCTTTCTTCCATCTCTTGTATTCTATTGTTGATGTTTGCATCTATGACTCCTGATTTCTTCCCAAGGTTTTCTATCTCCAAAGTTGTCTCCCTTTGTGATTTCTTAGTTGTTTCTACTTCCTTTTTTAGTTCCTGGATGGATTTGCTGAGATCCTTTACTTGTTTGTTTGTATTTTCCTGTGTTTCTTTAAGGTATTTTTGCATTACCTCTTTCAGGATTTCTTCCTGATGACCCACGTTCTCCTGCATTTCTCTGAGCGATTTTTGTGTTTCCTCCTCATGGGAATCCATCTGTTGATCCATCGTCTCCTGCATTTCTTTAAGGAGTTCTTGTGTTTCCTTCGTAAGGGCATCTAACCGTTGATTCATTTCTTTAAGCAATTTTTGTGTTGCCTCCTTATGGGTATCCGTCTGTTGACCCATATTCTTCTGCATTTCTTTATGCAATTTTTGTGATTCCTTTGTGAGTGCATCTACCCGTTGATTCATCTCGTTAAGCGATTTTTGTGTTGTTTCCTTGTGCACCTCCATCTTTTGATCCATGTTCTCCTGCATTTCTCTAAGCGATTTTTGTGTTTCCTTTGTAAGGGTTTCTAACCGTTGATTCATGGTCTCCTGTAATTCTTTATTAGATTTATTTGTGTCCTTCTTGTGATCCTCTAATAGCATCATGAGAAGTGATTTTATATCCATATCTTGTCTTTCGGGTGTGGTGGTGTATCCAGGACTTGCTGCTGTTGGAGAATTGGGTTCGGATGGTGCCATATTACTTTGATTTCTGTTAGTAACATTCCTATGTTTGCCTTTTGCCATCTGGTTACCTCTGATGTTAGTTGGCCCTGCTGTCACTGGCTGTTGGTTGGACCTCCTGTGAGCCTGCAAAGCTATTTCTGCCCCCCCTGGTTTACCAGGATTCCCCTGGCACAGATTTCTGGGGCCTGCCCTACTCCTGAGTGACTTTGGAGCCCTGATGTGCCTTGCCCCAAGTGATGTTATATTGGTGAGGCCTTGCACATCCAAAGGCTCAGCGTAGTGGATTCCTGGAGCAGAGGTCGCCAAAGGGAGGCTGGTAGGCTCCTGCCCTGTGCAGGGGTGTGTGATCTCTCCTAGAGTGGGGGGGGGAGGGGGCGTCCCTCTGCCAGGCAGAAGTCCCACAGCAGAGCTAGCACACTGGTTACTGCAGATCTGCCCAGCTCTTGGGAGCCACGTACCCACAATCCGCCCGAGACTCAAGTGATATTATGCCTGTCTGTCTCTGAGCCTGGCAGTCCCAACTTCCAGGCCACTGGAGCAAAGATGGCAGAGTGCACTCTGCACTCTCTCCGTGGCGCTGGTCACCCTGCAGAGGCGATGGCCTGCAGATCTGGCACCCAGATGACCACAGTGCTGTCCCTTTCTTGGGCGCAGGCGGAAGCCCCAACAGGCCGTGTCCCAAGTGATGTTATATTGGGGAGAGCCTGGCTACCTGTCTCTTCAGTGCAGTCTAATGGAACAGAGGTCGCGGAAGGGAAGCTGGTAGGCTCCTGTCCAGTGCGGGGTCCCTCTGCCAGGCAGAAGTCCCACAGCAGAGCTGGCACACTGGTTACTGCAGATCTGCCCAGCACTTGGGAGCCGCATATGCACAAGCCGCCCAAGACCCAAGCGATATTATGCCTGTCTGTCTCAGAGCCTGGCAGTCCCAACTTCCCGGCCACTGGAGCAAAGATGGCAGAGTGCACTCTGCACTCTCTCCGTGGCGCTGGTCACCCTGCAGAGGAGATGGCCTGCAGATCTGGCACCCAGATGACCACAGCGCTGTCCCGTTCTTGGGTGCAGGCGGAAGCCCCAACAGGCCGTGTCCTAAGTGATGTTATATTGGGGAGAGCCTGGGTACCTGTCTCTTCAGTGCTGTCTACTGGAACAGAGGTCGTGGAAGGGAAGCTGGTAGGCTCTTTTCTTATTTTTTTTAAATTTTTTTTATTTACATTTCAAATGCTAAAACCTTTCCTTGTTTTCCCCCTCCCTGCAAACCCCCAACTCCTCCTACCACCCACTGCCTCCAAGTATATGTCCTTCCCCCCAACCCACTCCCCTCTACCCCCCTCAGTTTCCCTTTGTTGGAGCATTTATTGAGCCTTCACCAGACCAAGGACCACTCCTCCCACTGATGCCCGACAAGGGATTCCTCTGCCACAATTTTGGCTGGAACAATGTATACCCTTTGGTTGATGGTTTGGTTCCTGGGAGTCCTGGGGCATCTGGGTGTCCAATATTGTTGTTCTTCCCATGGGGCTGAAAACCCCTTCAGCTCCTCAAGACTGCCCTCCAACTCCTCCATTGGGGACCCCACACCCAGTCCAATGGTTGGCTGCTAGCATCTGCCTCTGAATGTGTAAGGCTCTGGCAGGGCCCCCACCCCGGAGAAAACCATGACATGCTCCTTTTGGTATGCATTTCTCGTCGTCTATAATAGTGTCGGTGTAGTGGCTATTCCTGGTTGTCAACCTGACTAAATCTGGAATGAGCTAATCAAGAATTGGAAGGCTCATCTATAATCCTAACCTGGAGGCTCAGAGATACAAGTTTCTGACCTGGAGATCCTGATGCATAGTGACTATGAATTCCAGAAGATTAAGATTAGGAGATCTCCGAGTTCTAGGTCACCTGGGATTAAAGGCATGGTGGCACACGCCTTTAATCTGGGCCACATCCTCTGCTAGAGACATATATAAGGACATTGGAAGAAGAAAGACTCACTCTGGCTTTTCCTGACCTGCCTCGTGTGACTGAGCAACGGCTAGATCCTTGGACTTCCATCCACAAGTACTGCTGACTATTGTTGGGGAGTTGGACTATAAGCTGTAAGTCATCGACAAATTCCCTAACTATATAGAGACTACCCATACATTCTGTGACTCTAGAGAACCCTGACTAATACAGTCAGGGTTTGGTGACTGTTTATAGGATGAATTCCCAGGCAGGGCAGTCTCCGTGTGGTCAATACTTCAGTCTTTGCTCCACACTTGGTCTCCTGTATTGCTCCTGTGAGTATTTTGTTCCCTTTCTCAGAGGAACCAAAGCACCCCCACTTCAGTTCTTCTTCTTCTTCTTGAGCTTCCTGTGGTCTGTGAATTGTAACTTGTTTATTTTGAGCTTTTGGGCTAATATTCACTTATCAGTAAGTGCATACCTTGTGCATTCTCTTGTGATTGAATTACCTCACTCAGGATGACACTTTCTAGTTCCATCCATTTGCCTAAAAATTTCATGAATTCATTGTTTTTAATAGATGAATAGTTCTCCATTGTGTATATTTACCACAGTTTCTACATCTTTTTTTAAATAAAACAAAAGAATGGAAGTAACTTCTGCAGATTAGCTTTTGAAATGAAGTTGTAGGCTGATGGGAATGTCAGCATTCAGTGACAGAATCAACTCCTAAAATACATTTAAATATACTTCCTAAAAGTTAAACCTTTCAATGGTGACAAAACCACCACTGTGCATGTATTTTGATTTCATTTTTAATTTTAAATTTTATTCTTCACAAGCATTACATCCCAACCATCGTTTCCTGTACTTTCATTCCGCCAAGTTCCTCTGAACCTCCCCACTTCCCCAGATCTACTTCTCCTCCATTTTCTTTTTTAAAAAGAGCAAAGCCTTCTAAGGATATCAGTCAAATATGTCATAACAAATTACAATAAGACTAAGCACAAACCCTCATATCAACCCAGTAGGAGGAGTAAAATGGTCCCAAGTGTAGGCAAAAGAGTAAGAGATACTCTCACTCCTACTATTAGGAGTCTCACAAGAAGATCAACTATAACTTATATGCAGAGGACCTATCTTAGGCCCATAAAGGCTCCCTAATTGCTGGTTCAATCTTTGTGAGCCTCTATGAGTGCTGCTAAGTTGGTTCTGTGGATCATGATATCATGGTGTTCTTTATACCTCGGTCTTTTAAAATCTATCCTCCCACTTTTCTGAAGGGTTCCCCTAGATTTGCATAGTGTTTGGCTGTGGGACTCTGTATCTGTTTCTAAAAGATGCTAGACAAGGCCTCTCTGGTGACAATTGGACTAGGCAATGATCTAGGAGGATAGCAGAATATAATTAGAAATCATTTCATTGACTTTTTTGAGCCAGTCATATTTGGATCTATTCTGGGATTTGGGACTAACCTGTCTCTTGTTCCTGGCCATCCACACACAGTCTCCCTCTTGTAGCATGGGCATCACCACTACAAGGACAAGTCATTGGTTGGCCAGTTCCACAAGTTCTGTGCCAACATTACTCCCGCAAAACTTGCAGGTAGGAAGGTTTTGTGGCTGGGCTGATGTCCCATTCCCACTGATGGGAGACTTGCATGGTTATAGAAGATGGCTAGACTGGGCTTCATAGCCCATATTATTATCAGACTTTGCTAGAATAACTCTTGTAAATTCCAAAGAGTTTTCACTGCACTGGGTTTATAGATCACACTTCAAATGTCACCTTCCACCCCAGTTTCAGTTTTCTTTTTCAGTACTTTCTCCCTCCGCCCCCACCCATATGAATCCCTCTGTTTCCATCCCCACCTAATCTTGTCCACAGGCAAAATACATTTTATTTCCTCTTCACAGAGAGATCCATCCATCTTCCCTTGAGCCTTCCTTGTTACTTAGTCTCTCTGGGTCTGTGAATTGTACCATGATTATCCTTTACCTAACAGGTAATGCCCACTTACAAGTTTGTCTTTCTGGGTCAGGTCTACCTCACACAGGATGATTTTTTTTCTAGTTCCATCCATTTGCCTGCAGATTTTCTAATCTCAATGCTTTAACACCATCATGTAATTGGTCCACATTTTCAGTTGAAGGGCATCTAGGTTTCTAGTTTCTGGCTATTATGAATAAAGCAGCTATGACCATAATTGGGCAAGTGTCCTTGAGGTAGGATAGGGTATTCTTTCAGTATAAGCCCAGGAGTGCTAAAGCTGGATTTTGAAGTAGATTGATTCCTCCATATTGATTTCTGTCGTGACTGAACAAGCTTGCACTCCCACCTGCATCTTCACCATTTTAAGGTGTCACTTGTAGTTTTGACCTTAGCCATTCTTAAAGGTGTGTTTGAATCTTAGAGTCATTTTAAGTTGCATTTCATTAATGGCTAAAGATGTTGAATCTCAGAATACCATAGACACAATTCAGATATCAATAGATTTCTAAGAAGATGGAAGGAGAGACCCCTGGTCCTGGAAAGACTGGATGTAGGGGAACGCCAGGACAGAGAAACGAGGGAGGGAAGGGGGCTTATGGGACTTTTGGGGAGGGAGGAAACGGGAAAGGGGAAATGATGTGGAATGTAAATAAAAAAAACTTAGAAAACTTAGAAAATAAAAATAAAAAATAAATAAAAAAAAGATGTTGAATATTTCTTTGAGTGTTTCTCAGTCAGCTGAGATTCCTCTGTTGAGAATGTCTGCACTCTATTTAATAGGATTATTTGATTTGTTGATGTCTAGTTTCTTTAGTTATTTATATAATCTGGATATTAACCCTTTATCGGATTTGAAGTTGGTAAAAATCTTTTTTCTGTATGCTGCCATTTTGATGTATTGACAATGTTCTTTACCTCACTGAAGCTTTTCAGTTTTGTTAGATCTTATATATTAATTGTTGTTCTTAGTGGTTGTACTAAGGGTATTCTGTTCAGGAATTTGTCTTCTGTGCCAATGCATTCAAGGCTGTTTCCTACTTTCTTTTATATTAAGTTCAGTGTATCTGGTTTTATGTTGAGGTCTTTGAACCACTTGCACTTCAGTTTTGTGCTGGGTGATAGATATGGGTCTATTTGCATTCTTCCACATACAGAAATCCAGTTACATAAGCACCATTTATTGAAGATGCTTTCTATTTTCCACTGTATAGTTTTGGCTTCTTTGTGAAAAATCAGGTATACACAGGAATGTGAATTTACATCTGGTCCTTCAATTTGATTCCACTGATCAACCTGTCTGTATTTGTGCCATACAATGTGTGTTGCAGGGTATATGATCATGATGTGAAACACAAGATTCTGTTGTTTACTGGAAAAACTTGTTTTCAGTTGTGATGTGGCTCAACCTCAACATACACCTTTAATCCCTATGGCTGGAATACAGATATGCTCTTAGTCTCTTTGTCTTAGTTGGGGTTTTACTGCTGTGAACAGATACCATGACCAATACAAGTTTTATAAAAGACAACACTTAATTGGGGTTGGCTTACCGGTTCAGAGGTTCAGTCCATTGTCACCAAGGCAGAAACATGGCAGCATCCAGGCAGGCATATTGCAGGAGGAGCTGAGGGTTCTACATCTTTATCCAAAGGAAGCCAGGAACAGACAGGGCATGTTCAGGCATCTAGGAGGAAGATCTCCAAACCTATCCTCACAGTGACACACTTCCTCCAACAAGGCCACACCTTCTAATAATGTGACTCCCTGGGATGAGCATATACAAACCATCACATTCTTTAATTCCAAATGTGAAGTTAAAGTTAGCTTGTAGAAAGAAACACCCATGTTTTAAAGTGATATCTAATTGAGTAGTAGAAAAAGTGATGAATCAGAGAAAGATTTGACAAAATAGGATATTCCCAACTAGTATGAGATCAGAGAGAAAAGAGATCACTTAAGAGAAAGCAGTACAGAAAGAGGAGGCAGATTTACCGGGGGATTTTTACAGAGGCAGGTCAAAGAGATACCAAGCTAGACACAGGTAAAGATAAAAATGAGAAGGAGCCAGGAGATTAGAACAGATTGCTAGAGTTAGTTTAAGGTCAACACAAGCGGTTCAGGAAGGGTGGAAAGAGGGAAACCAGATTGAGTTATTCATCTTAAAGAGGAGTTTGAGCCAGAAGTGCTGAGTTGAATCAGCCATCCAGAGCCTAGAAGGTACTAGAAAGGGGTGAGATTATTCAGCAGCAGGTCTCAGAAGCTGAAAACATTCTATAGATAGATTGTACAGAAGATCCCAGGAGTAGTCCTAGAAGACAAATGTAGTAAGCCTCTGATAGGACATTAATCAGGTGAATAAAATTTACTTTTAAACTATGTGGTGTTTATTACTATAGTTCTGTAATGTGGCCTAAAATCACTAGTGGTGATACCTCCAGAAATTCTTTTATTGTATAGGATTGCCTTAACTATCCCAAGTATTTGTTATTCCATATGGAATTGAGACTTGTTCTTTCAAAATCTGGAAAGGTTTATATTGAAATTTTGTTAGAAATTGCTATGAGTCTATAGATTATTTTGGAAGGATGTCCAGTTTTAATATGTTGGTCCATGAGCATGGGAGAACTTTTCATTTTAAGATATTTTCTTCAATTTCTTTCTTCAAAGACTTAGTTTTTGTGGTTAAAACTTTTACTTGCTTGGTTAGAGTTACCCTAAGATATTTTATATCATTTATAGCTATTGTGAAAGGTGCTTTTTCTTTCTCAGCCTGTATGTCATTTGTATATAGAGGAATACTGATTGTTTCTTTGTTTTTTAGTTAATCTTGTATCCAGAAATTTTGTTGAAATATGTTTTATCAGTTATAGGAATCTCTGATATAATTTTGGGAGATCGCTTATGGAGGCTGTCAAATCATGTGCAAATAATGATACTTTGGCTTCTTTCTTTCTGATATTTATCCCCTGGATCTAATACTGTTTGTTGTCTTATTGTTCAAGCTAGAACTTCAATTACTATATTGAAGAGATATGGAGAGAGTAAACAACCATGTCTTGTTCCTGATTATAGTGGAATTGCTTTGAGTTTTTCTCCATTTAATTTGATGTTGGCTATAAGCCTGCTATAAACTTTATTATATTTAGGTATGTTCCTTTTATCCCTATTCTTTCCAAAACTTTTATAGTGATGTGGTATTGGATTTTGTTAAAGGCTTTTTCAGCATCTGAGATACCATGTATTTTTTTCCTTTCCTTTTGTTTATGAGGTAGATTGCAATGACTGATTTTCATATGTTAAACCAGTTCTACATCACTGAAGACTTTTGGTATGATCTTTTTTATTTTTCTTGGATTTTGTTTGCCAGTATTTATTGAGCAATTTTTACATCTATGTTTATGAGGGAAAATGGTGTGCATTTCTATGTTTATTGAATCTTTATGGGGTTTTGCTATCACAGTGACTATACTCTCACAAAATTAATTAGTGTTCCTTCTGTTTGTATTTTGTGAAGTAATATGAGTATTGGCATTATATCTTCTTCAAAATTCTGGTTTATTTCTGAATTAAAAATGTCTGACCCTAGGTTTGTTTGTTTGTTTGTTTAGGAGAAAATGACCATTTCTCTTAGATTTTCTGATTCTGAGGAATATTTTTTTTAAAGTATAACCTAATTATTCATTGGATTTCCACAGTGTCTCTTGTTCTGCCCACTGTTTCATTTCTGATTTTGTTAATTTGGATATGTTCTCTCTGCCCTTTCATCCACTTGGATAAGGGTTTGTCTATCTTGTTGATTTTCTCAAAACATCAACTCTGATTCTTTCTGTTGTTCTCTTTGTTTCTGTTTTATTGATTTCAGTCCAATTGTTTTCTGCTGTCTACTCCCCTTGGGTGAGCTTGCTTATTTGTTCTAGAGCTTTCAGATGTGCTGTTGTTAGTATGAAATCTTTACAGTTTCTTTATGTACCCACTTAATGCTATGAATTTTCCTCTTAGTTCTGCTTTCATTGTATCCCATAAATTTGGGAATGTTGTCCATTTATTTTCATTGAATTCAAGGAAGTTTTGAATTTCTTTCCTTATTTTCTGCCTTGACCCAGTAATCATTCAGTAGAAAGTTGTACGGTTTCCATGTGTTTGTAGGCTTTCTACTGTTTCTGCTGTTGCTGAAATCCATCTTTAATCCATTATAGTCTCATAAGACACATAGGATTACTTCAATTTTCTTTTGTCTGTTGAAACTTGCTTTTGACTAGATATGTGGTCACTTTTTGGAGAATCTCCTATGAGATGCTGAAAAGAAGATGTATTCTTTTGTGTTTGGATGAATTGTTCTGTAGACATCTGTCAGGTCCATTTGGTTACAACAGCTATTAACTTCAGTATTTCTCCAGTGTGTGTGTATGTGTGTGTGTGTGTGTGTGTGTGTGTGTGTATGAATGTGTATGTATGTCTGTGTGAGATAGATAGATAGATAGTTAGATAGATAGATAGATAGATAGATAGATAGATAGATAGATAGATAGATAGAAGGAGAGAGTGTATATGTGTTTGTGTGTGAAATTATTACCTCTGTTTTTGTGAGTATAATTAATATCCTTGGGTTGGAGTTTTCCATCTAGTACCTTCTGTGTGGGATGGATTTGTGGATACATGTTCTTTAAATTTGACTTTATCATGAAATATCTTGATTTCTCTAACTATGGTGATTGTAAGTTTTTCTGGCCATACTCGTCTGTGATGGCATCTTACAGTCTGCAGGAAATTCTATAGGGCCTTCTGGCTTTTAGAGTCTCCTTCAAGAAGTCAGATGTAGGACCAGAAACCCCTGGTCCTGGAAAGACTCGTTTCAGCAGTGTAGGGGAATACCAGGACAGAGAAGCAGGAGGGGGTTGAATGTGGAACAGGGGGAGGGAAGAAGGATTATGGGTCTTTCTGGGAGGGGGGAACCGGGAAAGGGGAAATCATTTGGAATGTAAATAAGGAATATAGAAAATAAAATAAACAAAAAAAAAGAAGTCAGATGTAATTCTAATAGGCCTGCTCTTATATGTTATTTGGCCTTTTACCCTTGGTACTTTTAATATGGTTTCTTTGTTCTATGTGTTTAGTGTTTTGGTTATTATGTGACAAAAATACTTTATTTTCTACTACAATCTACTTAGTGTTCTCTAAGCTTCTTGTACCTTTATAGGCATGCCCTTCTTTAGGATAGAAACAATTTCTTCTATGATTTTGTTAAAAATATTTTCTGGGCCTTTAAATTAGGAATCTTCTCTTTCTTCTATTCCTCTTATTCTCAGATTTAGTCTTTTCATAATATCCCATATTTCTTAGAAGTTTTATGTCAGAAAATTTTTAGATTTAACATCTTTGAGTGATGTATTGATTTCTCCTGTTGTATCTTCAGCCTCTGAAATTCTCTCTTCTTCCTCTTGTATTCAGTTGGTGTTGGTAGTCCCTGTTTTCTTATGTCGATGTTTCATTTCCGGGATTCTCTTCAGTTTATGTTTTCTGTATTGGTTGTATCTTCATTTTCAGGTCTTCAATGGTTCTTTTCTTTTCCTTCAAGTGTTTGTTTTTTTTTTCTTGGCCTTCATGGATTTTTTTTAAGTGATTTATTGATTTCCTCTAATTTTTTGTTTGTCCTTTCATCAATTTCTTTTAGGGATTCAACTATTTCCTCTTTAAGTACCTCTATCATCTACATAAAGTTGGTTTTAAGGTCATTTCTTGTGACTCAGCTGTGTTGGAATATCGGGGTTTGCTATAGTAGGATCATTAGGCTCTAGTGGCACCATATTGCCCTGGCTGTTGTGTTCTTACATTGACAGATCTGCATCTGGGTTTGCAGTGATTACAGATGTTGTGGCCAATTTCTGAGTTTGTCTTTGTTGGGTGGGTATTTTGTTCTTTTGTTTCTGTTTCCTCTTTGATCTTCTGGCAAGATGCCCTGTAGAGGGTCCCTGCCAATGTTGGAGGCTAATCTTCTGATGCCCAGGGTAGCCTCTTGTATTTCAGGGGAGTTATGCCCAGGTTGGGGGCTGGAATTCTGGTGACCTGGGGTTCTGGTGGAGCAGTGTGTTTCCACCAGCATCATAAACCTGGAGCTTGGCCTACTCACTTGATCTCTGGTGGAACAGGGGGTTTCTATCAGGATATGGTTATAAGGAGACAACAGGCATTGGAAAGAAGGCTGGTTGGACCCTGAGGCAGTGTTGGCAGTCCACAAATTGGGGGATACCTGAGGTCTTGGTTGCCAGTGTGGCCTCTGTTAAAGTAGGGGGCATCCAATAGAGTTGTGGGTAACTATATTGTAAGAAGTAGAAGAGACATTGGTAACAGGCTGGGCAGGTGCTGGGGTGTTTGGTAGTTGGGTCTAGAGCTGAGTTTGTGGATGCTGGCATGGCCTCTGATGGATCAGAGGACTTCATCTTAATCTGTGGACCAAAGTATGGTGATGGGGAAATGAAGGGTGGTTGAGATAGCTTGTATGGGCAATGATATGGGGTGGGCTTACCTGGGATTCTCATACCAGCATAGCCTGGTGGTGAAGGGGGCTCAGTCTAGAGGTATGGGCCAGGATATAGTTATGAGGAGAGAAGGTGAGTGGTGGTTGGATGTAATGAACATAGTAAAAAAATGCATTTTAAACATATAAAATAGCTTAGTCAGGATCCCCACTGTACCCAAGGCTGAACCTGATAACCAGAATTCAGTGACATCATTCACAGAAGATAACCATACACAATCTTAGAACACCATGACTCCTCCTGGACTGATATAAGCAGAGACCAAAGGCAATGTTCTTCTCTGCACATCTAGTGAGATGCCACATTGACCTGCCTTGTGACTGAAGAGTCTCCCCCTGGACCCTGACCCTCAAATCAGAGATTTTTTTTTGTTAGAAACTGGACCTGAACTTCAGCTACATTATAAAGGTGAGCAGCTTGCAAAGATAGGCTTAGGATCATTGTTGGGAATTTAGAGTGGGAACCTTGTGTGATGACCCTCAGCAAAATAAAATAAGATTGTTTTTATACCAACTTTTTGTCTCTACCTTCTTGCTTGTAACATTGGGGTAGGCTGCGCGGGCATAGGCAGGGTGGTATGTGCTTATCTGATGGAGTTCTGAGTGCTGGAATGACCTCTTGTGTTCAGCGGGTTTCAGAGGTTCTGGGTACCAGTGAAGCCTTTGACTTAGCAAAGGACTTTCACTATACATGTCTTGATTTGATTTTTTAAAGTGAGCAGTCATTGAATATCTTCCTATATTTACTCAGCTAAGTTTGAATTACATAAATTAAACTTTCCACACTTTTCCTAAGTTTTTCTAATGCTACTTTCTTCCCTCACCTTAGTCTTCAGTTTGCTTAGCTTAATGGGCCATCTGATCATCTTTATACTAATTATACTATAATAAGCCAGTCAGGCCTATGGATTGATAGTTTTTCTCATGTCCCCAGCTAACTGAGAAGCCACCATAGCTTTCTACAGATGCACTGTGAAGAACAGACTCATATTGATTGTGTCAACTTTACTACCTCCCAAATTACCCAAAATCCAAGGAGCTGGGCATGCCTATGATGGATTTTCTTCATTGGATTTTTTGAGATGGGAAGACCTATCTTAAATTTGAGTCGGTTTCTGGTGGCAGCTCAGGTAAAAAGACCTGAAAGAAGAAAGCTTTGGTTCTTTGCCTGCTTATCCTCACTCTCACAGGAAAATTCATCCACCCTTCTGCTCAAGCATTCCTTCACTGGTGTTTAAAAACTGCTTTGTCAGAATTACATCATAGACTGACGACCATCATCAGCTCTTTGGCAATCCCCTAGGCCTTGGTCATTCTATCAGGAAAACAGGCATTGCTGGGCTATCTGGACCTGTAATATAATCTCACCATTTGAATTTAGGCATGTTGTTTAATATACAGAGGAATCCTGAAGACTGATAAGATTTTGTTTGTTTGTTTTTTCTGCTTGCCATCAACTTCTTATCATTAAAATGTTAACCTAAGCACTCAGGGCATGTGTAAAACCTTGCCAAGCCTGTTTGAATCAATAGACTCAGTGTGTGTAGTTGTTACTTACCTCCCCTGTTCACCATGCTCCCAGAACCAATGCCAATGTGGAAGACACTCACTCTACAAATTACCAGCTTCTAAACTCTATAGAACACCCAACTCCCAAGAAGCAATCAGGGAAACTCACTTTTATAAATGTTCTGAATTAGCAGCTCATGAGTTTAATTTACACAGTATTTCAAACTCCCATCAGTAAAGTTACAATAATGTTAAACTTTAAAGAAATGAGTGTAATTAACACAATAGGCTTTAGTTAACTGATTTTGAGTTTTGGGCTTCTTGTTTTTTATTTTGTTTTCAATTTTTTAGTTTTTGTTTAGGCTAAGTCTTTTTCCACAGACTTAGTGGTATTTTCTCTTGTTAAAAATTGATTTCAATTAATTCAGAGAATTCTTATTCAAATTAACTTAAATTTTATTTTAAATTATTTTTAATATTTCTCTAACTTTGTTTTCATGGTTGATTTTTTTTTTAGAAATACTACAATATTGAAATGTACAAACAATTCTCATTTTTAAATTTAAGTCAAATGATTTGTTAAGAAAATCCATACTAAGGCACTACAAAGACTCAGTGTACAGCATTCAGATTATAGCTTCCATAAAGTCAAATGACTTTTCCCAGGGAGGAAGAATATACATCAAATTTATACAGCCTGCTGTCATTCTCAATGATTGCGTGCCAGATGTTCACCATTTATCATGACTACAGCTGCAGAGATATATGTGAAATCATGTATAATAAAGAATTGTCTGAGGAGGTTTGTATTTTTAAACACAGATCTTTAAATTCTTAAACTTGTAAACTTTAAAGTGTGTGGTGTGCTTCAGTTTCTCACTGACTGGCCAAAAAGATGTATTTGGGAGTATTTTAATGTAAAAATATTGTAATTATAAATAGCAATTTGATGACCCATTACACATAACCTTTTGTTAATATAGTCATATCTATGGAAAAGGAACAGTGTATGGTACAAGACAAGACACATGCATGCATTTAGGTACTTTGCATCAACATCCTTATTTCAGAATATCTCACAAATTCAAGTGATAATACTAATCTAGTTATTTTCTAAGTTCCTGCTCAAACAGTTTCACCTTTGTGTATCTGTGTATATTATGCATATGTGCATTGTATATGCATGTGTGGTGTGTGTATGTATGCATTTGTGCATGTGGTTTGTGTGTGTGCGCATGCATGGCATGAAGTGCATGTGATGAACATAAAATCACTTAAGAGAAAATGGGACTGAAAAGCCAAGGCTAAATCAAAATAAAAGCATTATTTGCTCACACTCTCCTGCTGTATGTCATAGAGACAAGACTTCTAAAGCTGAGTGACAGCCATGCCCCCTGGAACAGCTTCAAGTCAGGCTGGCTTCATCAGATACAGATCCAAAGGTCTCCGTGTGTTTCCAATTTGGTCTGGAATAGATTTTACACAGATGAAAAAAGTTATCAGCTCCTGGATATTCACTCACTTGGCAATCAGGCCCCAAATCAAAGTGTTATGGCCATGGCTATATGTCAGTCTCGTCAGGTTTTAAGTGTGTGTGTGTGTGTGTGTGAGAGAGAGAGAGAAAGAGAGAGAGAGAGAGAGAGAGAGAGAGAGAGAGAGAGAGAGAGAGAGAGAGAGAGAGAGAGAGAGAGAGGAGAGCTCAACTCTTCTTTAATGATACTACCTTTACAGGAACAAAGGACAAGCAGTATAGAGAGTTTCCCCACCGAAGGAGTACCGGAACAACATGGAAAATCACAATTAACCTCCCACAATATAGTTAATTTAATTCTATTAACTCTAGACATATCCTCCCTTGCAAAAGGTTAAAATTCAAGGTAAAAATGGTACTTTTCACTAAAATGTTACAGTGTAGTTATGGTAGAACTATATGTTATAATATATAATATGTATATGCCTGAAAAATTAAAGAGTTAAAGAAACTAGGGTTTTTATAAGATTATTTTTCTGAATTACCTGCATCATTATTATAGTTGTTATTTTCATATTTCAGTTTTCCTTTTTTTCCATAATGGACATATTACAAATCTTTATCAGAAACACAAATAAGACGCACTCTTTGCACTATGGTACTGTTGGTAGTTCTGTTGTGTAATTCACTAGATGTAGGTTTTGAAAGCAGTCTAAATGATGAAGAAGATTCCTAAAACCCCAAGAATTTCCTTTGATTTAATCAATGCGATGACAAAACCACAGTCTCTAATTCTCTAAAAGTAGAAATCATAGATTCGAATCATCAAGAAATAGAGGTCATAATCTAGGGATGGAAGCCATAATACTTAATTTTATTAGGAAGAGAGGTCATAGTCTCTAATCCTTTATGAAGGGAGACAATACTCTCTACTCCTATAGGAAGTGATTGCTAATATTTAATTCCACAGGAATGGAGGCCAAAGTCTATAATCCTATAAAATTGGAGGCCACATCGTCTAATTCTTTAGGAGTGAGGACCAGTCTCTCATCTGTTGTTGATCCTTTTAGACTAGTTTTAATGAAGGACATTGATATTCTCATGCACTCCTCTCTCCTGTCTTCAGAATGTAGGTTTCTTACCTGTTTCTATGAGAATTGTCTTCATAGTAAATAACACTGACACTTCTGTTCTTGTCATTATTGCTGACAGTAAAGTTAACTACACAAACCAACTATGCATTTTGTCACAAACAAAGAATCTTAGGATACACCAAAGTCATAGGTACACCAGGTAGATGTATTATTGTTCAGTATATCATAATTCTTTTGTAACTTAGAAAACTAGCTAAGTTTTAAAGTTTGACTCATGGAGAGATATGTGAATTATATAGATACTAGCTTCCCTTAAAAAAATGATGCCTTAAGCAATTTCCTTGTAATGAAAATTCCATTAGTAATAAAAAATCTGAATTAATTTATATTTGTGCTCATATACCACATGTTTCCCTAAAATTATTTTATTTCATATTTCTTTAGCAAAAGCATTCTTGAATTTAAACATTTTCAAAATTATTAATTTTGTTCATCAAGAATAGAGACATTTTGTCTAAATTCTAAACTATGTTGTTTTAATCCTAAATATAAACTATTTCACATCATTTTCTTGGTGTTTAAAAAATAGGGCAATAGTATTTTTGCAATGTCTCTGTGTCAATTTCTTTCTTTCTACTCTAAAATACCAAAACACAATGTCCCAGTAAATCTGATTCATTTTTAGCTTATTTCTTTTTTTTTTTTTTTAAAAAAAATTTTTAGCTTATTTCAAAAAATATTCCAAATGCATTTATTCAAAGGAGTGAGGGTTAGCAAGGATATCTAATACAATACAGTGGAACATGAGACCCCCTCAATACTTTGCACTTACAATCCAAGTTCAGAACAAGGTCTATCTTTGGTGACAGTGTCCTTCCCCATCACTTTCTAGTTTACAGTACTGTATCTCTTGTGTATTAAGCCACAGAAAGCACACATTTGGATATTGAAATGTGATGCCAAGGATATACTGTTTCCAGAAAGACGCTGACATATTAAATATGTTCTTGGAGGAATGAAAAGTGAATACAAACTGGGCTTTCTTAGTAGGATTAAACAGAAACACACCTAGTGTGCTATGGTACACCCGGTACATGTTGAGTTTTATTTCTTGCATTATTCCATGAGCCAACATAGGTATCTAACCGTAAAGCAGGCAGACTGTTTTCACAGCTGCTCTGGTAACTTACCCCTGTGTTCCAAGGACCACACAGGGGTTCCAGGGCTGCACTCCACAAGAGTCTCCAAGGAGTGCCTCACTCCAACCTAGTTAATTGCACTGTCTGCTGTGTTCATGGATTCACCCCCCAGGTTGACCAACAGTAAGGATGCATATTTTCTACAACTGTGATGGAAAAAATATGAACAAAAGCTAAAATCACATGATCCCAAAAAGTAAACAAGTACCAAACGCACAAACTTCTTCCAAAGGCACATCCAGGATATCGTTAACACATTTGAGGAAAAATGTCAACATAACATTAGAAGTGATGATATTCTGCAAGATGATACTATACTTGCTAAAGTGATGTCTCAGAACTTTCTAGTGAATCTTACCATGTCCTATGTGCTGCTCAGCTTAGATTATCATAGTGTAGACATATATGTGAATGTATATACAAATAAATGATTGTACATCACCAGTCAATAGAACAAGAAAGAGAAGAAAAACCACCATGATTATTAAACCCAACTATTACATTTTCCTTTACAAGCATGTCAAGCCCTGACTCACCTTTGTGGTAAACTGGTCTCTGAATTCTAAATAGTCACAGAATAAATCAGCTTCCTCTATTTTAAACTCAACCACTTTACTGTGAAGTATGATATATTCTTCTCATTTGTTAATTTTTAAGAAACCAGCAACAAGAAGAATCTACCATCTGTCAATCACCTGATTTCTGCCTTAATGGACATATTTGAAATGTTGTTTTTTAAATGATCAGTTGAGAATTTCCATATAATAATGAAAATGACCAGATAATTCAAACTATTTTTTCTACTTTTGATACTGGTGAAAAATTATTTCAGAATGAAATATCTACTGGGATTTTCTTGAAAATCATGTTAAGCTCAGAGTTTATAGCCAGAGTAAAATTGTATTGATAATTGTTTGTAATGTTAACAACTTGAAATATCACATAAAATAAGAAATAAGTGCATAAATCATTTGCCAAAAAAACTTTGAAGGATAAAAACAGAGAAATTGACATTTTTCTTTCCCATTATTTTGTTAAGTATTCAAGTAGGTTAACAGTCTTAGATTCGTGTACAAATAAATTTGATTACTGAAAAAGAAAATACTTTAGATCTGTGTCAAGATTACACAACTGCTTGTGAAGGAGGCTCTGGGGACATGAGAGCCCATCCCCATGATTTTAACTGAGTGGTGCATTCAAACACTTAGATTCCAATTACCAAATGTCTCCAGAGTCAACCTCTTTTTAATGTTTTAGTGTTTCTCTCTCTCTCTCTCTCTCTCTCTCTCTCTCTCTCTCTCTCTCTCTCTCTCTCTTCTTGCTTTTCCCCCCTCCTCTCCTACAGCTTTTTCTCTTCATAATTTTAAGATGGCTGATTTTTTAAATATTATATTTATATGTGAGTGTGTGTGTGCATGCACACATGCCATGGCATGCATATGGCAGTAAGAGGACAGCTTGCAAAATAAATGATCAGATTTGACTGCAATTGCCTTTAAATAAGGAGCCTTCTCACCCACTCCATAAAGACCGATTTTCCACTTTAATGAAAACAGTAAACTGTTGTCTGTTGTATATTATTCTTCTTTCTGGATTCTAAATACATTCATCTGTGATTTAGAGGCTTTACCTATAAAATAGATAATAGTAAAGATATGAATATAAACATGAAAGAATGTGTTCACAGAAATGGGTTCTTAGAGTCCTTGAAGCAAGTGAAATGGCAGACTAAGAATTTGGCTCAAACCCACTGGCCCCTGAGCCTGCCTCATAAACATAGCAGCAATAACACTTTCTGCTCAGTGTCCACTCTTCCTTTCAAACATTACCCAAAGATAACACTACCCATGGTCTACAACAATAAAGGTTTGAATCCATCTCTATTTATTACACATCAAAAAGATTCTGAATGTACATAGAGTTTAAAAAAAAAAACGTAATGTTCTGGTTTATGTCTCAAAGTAGAGATTAGAATAATCAGAAAGGCAAGATGTTAAGATTCTATCTGAATCAGAATGATTTGTACAGAGCAATTTATTTACAATTTAAAACCCTAGATGGGAGAAGAGATATATGGAACATACGATAGATAAGAGTGCAAGCACCCCTCTAATTTATATAGATAAAATCAGCTCTGGAAACAAAGTGAGTGTACAGAGACCAGGGCATGATATAACT